>JAOUQW010000016.1:2708922-2726503 GCA_028565825.1 Olivaichthys viedmensis
GTACAATTGTGGTGAGCAGAAAAGCATCCCAGAATGCACAATGCGTCGAACCTTGAGGCGGATGGGCTACAAAGGGAGGCCCTACCCAGTATTAGTATAATACACTGATGATGTATTATTGCACAAATAAATCATGTGTCAATAGTTTGTTGAGTCCAGACGCCCTCGTGAGCTTCAGAAGGCCTTGATGAGAGAAAAAAAACAGCACCTGAAGGAATACAGTTAGAGGCATTTGCATGTGTAGTAGCTGGAGTGTATTGTGGTAGCTGATAGAGCATTTATAGGTCACTATGCAGTGTTAATGAGCTTTTCCCATTCAAACCAGCTCTCCTGTTTAACCCTCTGCTCCTGAATGCAAGCTTTATTGCCCGCCTCTGATCACTCTATCAGCACGAGCACGAGCTGCTGCGCATAGCCTATATGTAAACAACACCAATCCTGAGTGTGTTATAGTCTATTTCCATGGTTGTCGAAGTCGGGTCCGTGAACCCTGAGGAATTCGTGAATTACAGCCAGGGAGGTCCATGATTTTATTATTGTTATTTTTTTTATGTTACGGTGGTGGACACCAGTATCAACTATTTGCTATAATTATTATTTAGTTATTGTAGTTATAAGCCTAACTAAAAGCAAGTATAAATAACATCAACTTGAATCCAACTGAAAGTTTAATAAAACTAGGAAAAGTGCCCCTAATATGATACAAAATGTTTTGAATCTACTATTTTAACACGGTGGAACTGGTTTGGGTTCTGTGGGTGGAAAGTTCAGGAATTAAAAACTCTAATCAATATGATGATACATATTTGCCTAATGTGCCTAATATTTTAAAAAGTTGCATTATATTCATAAAATAAATCTGTGCTGCAATCATAATGGGGGTAAGTGGATTTTTTTTTCATTGTAATGGTCCCTGGCTACAAAACATTTGAAAACCCCCTGGCTGGTTTATTTGATTCATTCAGTAAAAGACAACAGACGTATGGAATAAAATACAACAAAACACAGAAAGTTCCAAAAACACACTTTATTCACATGGCAGTTTGCAAAAGTCATATCAAAAACGTGTAGAAAAAGTTTTATGTATATAAAAAGTGTTTGTACTTTCAGCTAATAAAAAAAAAGGCAAACAGTAACAAAAACGTTACTGCTAAATGTTTCTGATTGGCCACAACAGTCTTGGTATCAAACGTACATAGTAATAACACAAACAAAAGGCAACTAGTTATAAAAACAAGAATTTCAGTGTTTGTAAAACTAGCAATACCATTGACACTCTAGATTATAAAAGAAAAACAGTGTTATGAAATTAGGTGTAAAGAAATGTCTCATCAGATCAAAAGCTCTTTTTTTGTCACTTAGGCCTTTGATAAGAAAGCATGCTTGGTAAACTTTTTTTTTTTTTTAGCTTGGTAACAAATCAGAAAAACCAACACTTTTTGTTCAATTGAAATCTTGTAGCTTTGTTGATATCAAGTTTAACATAGTGCTATTAGGATGCTGGTTCCTTCCCGGGCTTTGTTTGGTTTACTGTCTTGTAATGGTAACACTACTGAAATGCTGAGTGTCTTTGCGAGGACACACGTTATTTCTGAACTTGGCAATGTGAACTATGAGGCACTTGTACTCTGATCAGTGCTTTGGTCAGGAACACATCTTATGTAACGCACGCTTAACATCATTCTGTGTTTTCTGAGGCAGCACTGCTGGGCTACAGGGTGTAAATCATGGTAATGCTTGGAGGAAACACACTCTGTTAACACACAGTAATATAGATATTAGCAGGATGCACGAATACTGGGGTCCAACACTGACAAATGCGTCCGTCATAGTTAATTTTTCTTAATACAAAATAATAAATTATTACAAATTGTTATTTATATTAAAATCCATACAATTAGAGCCCTCATAGACAGTTCATTTCCCCGTACATAATACAAAATATATAATACAATATTATTAAAAAAGACGACAAACAAAATAGAAAAAATAGAAAAAAACAAAACAAAGCATATTACATTTTCTTTGGTTGGCTGATATCCAACAAGTAAAAGCACAGCTTAATTGGTGACTGTGCAGTCAAATGAATGGCTTTACGCCTCTCCCAAATCACGTACCACAATGACTCAACCCCACCTTAGGAGTGGCCATGAAGTGTTTTCTCTTTTCATTATTGCAGAATGATTGTCTTCTCTCTCTCCCCATCGCTCCTTGTCTCCTACATGACCAGTGTGCGGGAGCAGAAGTTGTTGAGGTATTTGTGTGCCGACTCAGAGGGCAGAAGCTGATCCTCAGTCTTTCCACAAAGCACCTGCTCCCATGTGCCCACGTGCTGATGGAAGAGCAGAGGAGTAGAGAAGGGGTGGAGGAGAAAGGAGGGAAAAAGAACAGAGATAAAGAATATGATAAATGCAATAATTTTATGATTTTGTGGGGTAATACAACACCTGGAGTCACAGCAGTAAAGTTAACACATTTACAGCCCATATTAAATGCAATTATACGAAACGGACCACAGTTCTCTCTGCTTTTAACAATCACTCACGTCTGCTATTAAAACGTGAAAAATGAAATTGAAGCATTATGGATGGAGTTATATGTTATATGCCTTGTTTATTTTTAAAGGTCTTTGACTATCATAAAAAGGGAAAACGTGGTATGTGATGTAAATCAGGGAGGCTGCGTTACTGAAAAAAATAAGGGAAAGAGAATAAAGAGTTATAGAACCTCGGTTTCTTGGGTCTTACTCTGACAACAGAATACCAACTTTCTCAAAACATTTGAATTAATTTCTATGCTTTTCCAGGTCTCAGACCTGCGCAAGAACCCTGTTTAATTTATTTTTTTTATTTAATGGATGGATATTATACAAGTGGGTGATGGATAGTTAGAAGGATGTGTCAATGCACAAGTGAATAGAAATAAAATATCTGATCAGAAGTTCTGTGTGGACAGATGGTTTACCTGCACTGGGCTACCCAGGGTTCTGCGGGGCATCTGCGCGGCTTTATGACTGTCTTCGCTCTTCTCTGCTCCAGGCAGCATCAGCACTGAGCTCGTCAACAAATCCTGTAATGAGAAAAAGAATAACACAGGGTTCAAATATTACACCACAATTAAACCACAGAGAGACAGACAGAAGTATGCGTCTATATTTCAAGCCTCCATTAAAGAACTATTGGGTTCAATCAGAGGTCAGAGGTGAAAGTAGTGCTGGGCTATACGGCAAAACATCGTCTCACAATACTTGGAGACATTTTCACGGTACATAAACTGTATCACGATATTTAGCTTCGCTGAGGTTTTGCTAATAAGGTGCCAACATTGGAGTCACATTAGTTTTTAAAAATTATTATTTAATATTTACAAAAGAAATTGGTATTTACCACAAATAAAACAATTGGTAAAATAGAGTTTAGCGTCCAACTGTGAGTAACAATGAAGTTGCTCAGTGTTATAGAAGAACGAGATTCACGATACTCTCACATAAGTGTATTGTGAGATGTGTAACCTTTTGCAATATCAATTTCACCCACGCTTAGGTGAAAGGTCACTCACCGGCATATTGTGGGTGGGGCCATTTGAAGGAAAAAGCTGGGCATGGAGATTCTGCCCCTCCCACTGAAGGCATGCTGGCTCAACCTACAAGAACAAAGCAATCATGGATTCACAATTCATACTCAGTCATTGACTTTTCACTGCATGTAAACAACAACACGGCCTAGTTGGTCTTGGATGCAAAAAACATGTAGTTACACTTTACACTAGTGGAACTTAATAATAGCTCACAGGAATCCTCAAGTTTGTGACATTATAAATAATAAAATATATATATATATATGACAAATGTGTGAGGAATGGACTCACCTCTTGTTTGATTTTCTTGAGAGGAGGCTGGTCGAGATGTGCCCCTCCAACGCTCACCTCACATTCCTGAGGCTCCTGCTTAATGCCCCCAACTACTGAATCCACAGAAGGACTGTGAGCCTAAACACAACAGGCACGCGGGCATTAGCTCTCTATAACACATGCATTAGAAGAAATAAAAATGTACCAACAATATGAGGGTCTCATATTAAAGACTTTACACACAAACACACACACACATATCAAAACACAAAGTCTCACCCTCTTCAGCGGCCCATATTTGGTGTCCTGCAGGGTCAGTGCTGTTTTGAATGGGGTTGGAGTGCGAGGAGAACACTCCATGATGGAGCGCCTCAGAGTCGGAGTCCTGAACCTGAGAAGGGGACAACTCAGAAATGACTTAAAGCCTCACCTATAGCTTTATCATAACACATACCAAAGCAAAAAACGATGTTAAAACAGAATGTTAAAGTAGTGGTGTTTTAGGGCTATGAGTGCAGAACACAGCTGTATTCTGTCACTGTATACTTAAATAGGGTGCATCCTTTTTGGTTTTACTGATTAGAGCATCCTTCAATTCTGGATGGAACTGTTGTTGGACGGTTCTTTACAAAAACAACGTGAAAAGGGTTCTGCCTGACATCAAAACAGGTTTAAAGTCTAAGTAGAACACAGCAAACAGAAACAATTCTTACATATCATTCTCTTTGTGGTGGTGGAGAGCGAGGTCAGGCTGCAGGGGCTTCTGGGAGCACACAGCTGAGGGTGAGACGGGTAGACTCTGACTGTCCGAGTCTGGACTCACTGAAGCATTTAGGAACTAAAAAAAAAAGTTGGAGAACACGACTGTCAGGAAACTGTATCACACACCTGCGCTAGTGTGTAAAGGAACAAACAGCCACAGAGTACACTGCAGAAAATGCAGCTGTGTTTTAGAAAGGTGCATGCAAGTTATGAAAGAAGATCTGAAAAAGGAGGTTTTCTAATTTCCCCATCTATTATCGGAATATGAAACCCAATATATTATCTAATCTCTGCTCATCATAGACCTTTAGCATCATGGAATATGTTGAATTCAGAAGGACATTAATTGCAAGAGAGGTGTTTTTGCACATCATGCTAAAGGTTTCGATTTCTTTGACCATGTAAATTTTGTAAATGTTGAACTGACCAGATTATGGTTAGTTACAGAATGCTCAAAGACTCAGAATGATCTGAAGGAAATGGCATTTAGTGAATAAAAACCATTTCAGTATTGGTGACAGAGCACAGGCAGACATAAAACTTTTACAACTGCTGCATTAAGATGTCATAAACATGTAATAAATGTGCATGCAATTGCAGAAGTATGATCTGCTTATACGCTCTAGCAATGATGACTGCATAGCGATGTAAATAAACATCCTCCTTTAGTACCACCCTCATATGCAGTACACATTAGTGATACATGACACCTTACAACATGCTTAGTTTTAAGTATGGAAATACACTATCACCTGATCTTTAGTGTGGAAAAGACTTGAAATGATGAAAAATCATGAAAGGAAAAATCAAAGATTGTTGAGATGATTACTCTAAATGTGACTACTCTTTGATTTGTGTTAATTTTAGGTAACTTGATTGGTGTAGCAGATAATCAAGTCACATAATCAATGTGGTTCACAACTTGTTCGGCGGGTGACTAGTAGACTAATTCTAACACTATTGATGACTCAGGGATTTCTCATAGGTACCTGAGAGGGAGAAAAGGGTAGGTTGCTCATGTCAGAATGTTTAGGCGTGGAGCGAACGAATGACAAGAAGCCGCTGTCCTCGCGCTGGGTAGGTGATATGCAGCTGTTTGGGCCCGCAGCCTTATGCATTTTAGTCAAACTCCTATTAGCGATCTTGTTCTGAGAAGACCAGGTTATGAAGAGAGGTCATTTAATCTGCGTGCCCACTGATGCACAAATGCTTGTGAGGGGTCTGAAAGCTGGTGTTATACTAAAGGACAATTCCATGCAAAAGTCAACCATACCATGGAAAAAAAATTGTTGTGAGCACATGGGAAATGGGCCACTTAAGTCTATATTTAACCTTGTCTATTCTTGGTTGATTCTTAATTCCTATTTCGGTAGGTGCATACACTTTTTACTGTCTGTGAAGGAGTGTCACATCCATAATGCATAAATTTCACATCCACAATGCTAGCTTTTTCTCACTAATGTATACACCAAAACAAAACGATACTTTTATGTTCATTTAAGTCTATTTCACTATTGTATATTTATGATATTTTCAGCACAGGTCTTTAAAAATTTACAGCATTTGTTAAAAATGTGTAGCCTCCCAAAAATAATCAGTCTATGTGATCACAGATAATGCTGATAAACTGCTATAACTGCTATATATGTGTAATATGTAAATCCATATTCAAGTTTTGAATATCGTCGCTGTCCAATGAAAAACGTGTATCTCCAAAATTCCAATTTTTCAGGAACACGAAAAAACACTTTCTTATCATTAATCACACACAATAAATCCGAAATTGATGGTGTGATGTGTCAGCTTCTCATTGGTCATTTAGATGTTAACTGCTGTGGGGTAGATGGAGGATTTTGCCCACATTCCATACATGATAAAAAGTAAAAAACGCAAAAAGTGGAGATGCATGTTCTTCATTGGACAGCGACGATATGTGTCTGAATTTTCCTTGAAAGGTCACATGACAAGATGTGCAAACTGTGTAATTGATGCTTTTGACACTTTGCAAGTCAATATGTCACAGTCATAATGCTGGAATTGCCCTTAACACATTTATGTCAATCTTATGAAGGTGTATAAGGTTTAAGGCGTTCTTACAGAGTCAATGGCATCCATGAACTCTGGTAAGGCTGCCAGGACTCCGCTGCTGCCTGCACCGCCGCTGCCGCCGGTGGTGCCGCTGCTGCTGTTGGGGCTGTTTGTGTTTCCATGAGCACTCTCCTCGGGTAGACAGCCTTGCTCCAAGGGTGGGGCTGGGACTGAGACCGCCACACCCACGGAGGTGTCAGTCAAAGAGCCCCGACCCCAGGCGTAACTGGCCATGGAGATCTGTGAGAGAGCGAGCGAGGGAGAGCGAGAGATGGAGGAAGAGAGGAAAGAGAAAGGGAACTTGACTTGTTGAATGATGTGCATGGGAGGGGCGGAGGGGGGTCTGTGTTGCACAAGGACTTGAACAGAGTTTGTGGTGTGATAAGGGCACATTGCATCACTTAGCCAAGCAGTTAGAATGTGAAATAGACCCCCAGATGCTTCCTCCAATTATTTACACACACACACAAACTCACGGGTAATGCTTGTTGTCCTTTCAGCTCATTCTCTGTCGACATCAGAAGCATCTCAATCTCCTTCACTCTCTTCTCTTTCTCCGGATCTTCTTCATTATAGTGTTTCTGAAACACAAACACAGACACAAGCTGACTTGGGATAAAATAGCAGCTAATACCTTCTGCTTTTCTACCCAGAAGACGGTTAAGATGCTTTTCGAACACATCCTTATTTGTACCTAATGCAGGAATGTTTTACAGGGGCCATTGGCCTAAAATAGCCTGAAAAAGTTAAAAGTTAATTTAAGATAAAGTTAAACTTTAAGCTTCTGGGTTACCTGTATAGCTGCAGTGCCGTGCTGAGGGATGTTGAAAATGTTCAGCTGTAGAGCCAATGGAAACGGCACCTGAACAACCAGTGACGAAACAGATAATGAGTTCATGATGACTGACAAGCTGATACTGGAGCTGACGCAGACTGTAAAGTCATTACGATGTTAAAGGTGTATTACATGCATTTTCTGTAGAGATGCACTAAATGTGTCTGTAGTAGGGCTGTTTATTAATCGTTATCACATTATTTGCCTTTGCAATTCTGACATTGCAGAAGTCTGTAATATGCAAATGAGAACTCTAACAAACCACAATTTCTTTAAATTCTGTGATAATTCTGACTGATTCCAGAGAGTCCTGCGGGTGTTCTGAAAAAACGTGGCATTGGTCTGATCCAAAAAAAAGCAATTGATTTCGGTCAAAATTAATGCAGGCCTATCGTTAACCGTGACACATTATGGGTTCACCATTTTTTTCCAATATATTTTGAGTAGCGATAGAATCGCAATATGCTATTTTTTGTCCATATTGTACAGCCATAGTCTGTAGCTGTGCATGGTGATATATGAAATGTAGAAACAGCGAAATACTTGACATGTTTCGCTCACCCGTTGTGGGTCAGAGATGTAGTAGGGGTACTGGTTAGTGATGGGGCTGCCTGGCATGGAGCTGTTGGTTGGAGTGTGGCTGTAGTTGAGCAGGTGGGGGGATTTTGTGTATCCACTGGTTATCGGAGATGAGCTCACTTTAGCCGTGTGCTGCAAATAGCCCTCCTGTTCCACTTTACGGCGCATTGTAGAGTTCCAGTGGTTCTTTATGGCGTTATCAGTTCTGAGCATGAGAGGATGATTATTAGACACAGATAAACACAGACTCAATCAAATACTGGGAGATGCTAATCAACTTAGAAACGCCTGCTGTTTCAGGGTTCTGTTAGAGTTGAATTTTAAAAATGTATATCAGAAATCGTTCTATTGCTCTAACCTGCCCGGCAGCAGTTTAGCGATCTCGGCCCAGCGGTTGCCGAGTTTCTCGTGGGCCTGGTAGATGATACGATCTTCCTCCTCCGTCCAGGATGTCTTCTTCACCTCGGGGTTTAGGTGATTATGCCAGCGTTCACGACACTGCTTGCCGATACGACCCTTTAAGTGCTTGGCTATGACTGACCAACGCTTTGGTCCGTACTTCTGCACCAGCTCAATCACCTGAGAGATAAAGAGAGAGAGACAGAAGTATGAGCATGAGTAGAGGCCCTGAGAGAGGGAAGGCGAGATGGAGGTAGGAGGGGGGCCAACATAAACAGCCAGAGAGAGAAGGGGAACTTGAATTGCGCAAGCGCGTCAAGGCTTTGCACAGACAGTGATATTTGACTAAATAATTGTAATATTCACCTGCCAATGACTGTCGGCAGGCCATAAAGATGGTGATACAGAGTAATACACCTGCTCCGTACAGTTAATCATTAGTTCCACTCAGCAGATCTGCAGCGCTCTTGCTGCTGCCAACGTTTTGGTGTAAAGATGAGGAATGTTCATGTTGCGCTTGATTGTTTTATTCAGGTTTTGTTGGGGCTGTGTTTAGGTCATTGTTTTGGTTTTAAGTGAGTGTTAGTGGTGTTCAGGTCCTGCACATACCCTCTGGTCCTCTTCTTTGGTCCATGGTCCCTTAATGAGCTCGGGATTGAGGACTTTCTGCCAGCGGTGCTGACACTGGACGTCTGTGCGGTTCTGTAACAAACAAACACTCTTTTAGGGATGGTTTTTTAGACTGTGAAAGTGTAATCTCACCTGTAGCTAGTGAAATTATGGTGTGTATCTGTAAATAACACTGACAGGATGTTGCTAGTGTGAATAAGCAAAGGTCGCTGTGAGATTATGAACAGTGCTCTGTTTCTGCTGTGTAATACGTTAACAGGATGTAAGTTATTGTGTGTCTGGTGTTTTGGATCTTGAATTACTGAAGGTGTGAGACCGATGAGATGGCCAGGTGTGTAGATTCCCCTCCATGTGCTTCAGAAATAAAACATCCCCACTTTCTGATTCTCATTTACTGTGATTTATACAATGCTGATCTGTTTCTAAAACAGAACAAGCTGCCATGCGGTGCCCACTTTGTGTGTGTGTGTAAATGGAAGCAGGTGCATGGTGGATTCTGAAACGACCCCCCCGCTCTGGCCCAGACTGTGCCAACCTAAAAGAGATGCCCAAATATGCAAATTGTGCTATGAACCAGCACATCTATACTACCTGAACCTTCCAGCCATTCACATGCAAATACTCATATCTAAAACTCCTCACCTAGCCTAACCCCCTAAGTCCCAGAGTGCACACACACACATATATACACACGTACAGGCAGGAAGCTGGCAATGACTTTCCAATCTTCTGAGCCGTGATGCTCCACCAATCTTTTCAACTTCTCATCCTGTGAAGAACAAGGCAAACACTATTAGAGAAGAAGAACCAACATAAAGGCAAATGGGGAAATTTCTGGACTGCTCACTGGAACACATATAATCTAAATCATATATACAACATCAAGGTTGCAAAAAGCATAAATCGATATACGTTATTTTCTTACATTTTGTAAAGTGGTCAAATTTTGTGACTAAAGTTTTTGGATCTTTTTGTACTTTGGAAAGCACTGAGCAGCACTCTAACAGTGTTTCTGCGTACCTCTTCACGCGTCCATCGTGTTTTGCCGAGATGGCGCTTTCCTGTTTTGGCCAATGGCACATCGTAGTCGTGATCATAAATCTCCACATCATCCTCATCCTCATCGCTGCTGTAAACACTATAGGAAAAAAGAAAGTGGGAGAGAGGGAGAGGGAAAAAGAGAAGAGAAAGAAGGAAGGGGTGAGCAAGGCAGTGAAAGTGAAGGGGGTAAAGTAAAGGAGCACGTGAGTGAGGGGAGGACAGAAAAGTGGGAGAATGAAGGGAAAGAGGGAGTAAAAGTTTGGAAGACGTGAAAGAAGAGAGAGATAAAAAGAGTGAGAGATAAAAGTGAGTCAATTATATTATCAAAAAAGAGAATGAGTGTGACGTATGGCGAATTTAAAAACACCCCCCTAGTCATACGGTCATGAATAATAGAAAAATTGAGCGATAACAGTCAAAACAAAAGTAAAGTGGCTGAACCTGTAGTGCCAGCAGACTGAGAGAAACCTGTTCTGATGTTTTTGGTTTCCACAGATACGCTAAGTGTGAACGTGGAGTGGCTCTGTTTCCCCACCGCTGCGTGTTCAGGCCTGCTCGGGTCCTGTCACAGCCACATGCTCAACTAGCTCACCTGCCCGGCTCTCTGCCAATCAGAAGAGAGCACGGCATGCGTGGAAGCCCGTGCTCACCTGGCCTTTGTCACACTTGTGTTGTGTGTGTATATGAAAGCCTTGTGCTCATCATTACTCCTTAGTGATAAAAACAATGAACAGGTTAATAGCACCTTTGCTTGATGACGTTCACCCTAACAAGAAACAAAAGAGGATCATCTCAGGGGTTACCTATTCGTTTTCATATATGTGCAGTTTTAGCTCAGTCTCATCCCTGTATCGTAGTGTTGATTATGCGACTTTGTGTATTACTCAAAACCGTATACATTTTTGTATACTTAATTATGCAAAACCTGTGTGTGTGTGTGTGTGTGTGCGCGCGCGCGTATTCCAATAAGCCTATTATTTTACTGAGAAGACATGAATGCACATATGTCTCATTTTTCTGCTTGAAACCAAGTAGTGAGTTAACAAGCGCGCGCACTGACCCCGGATATTTCCCGCGTGCGCTCGGTTTAGCACATTTGACGTTTTTCAAAACTCCAAGTAGTGCCTCTTTGCTGCCGAAAAAACTTCTAAAAATGTCCGAAATTGAGCTGGTTTGTTTGCCGGAGAGTTGGCATTACGTGTTTTAAAACCCACTTGACTAGCCTCAGCAGCTTCAGTCATACATCCGGACTCGAACTCGTAAAACGTTACGAGGTTTCTGCAGCATATCAACGATGAGCCAAACCACAGGCATGAAGGTAAAATAACAATCGGTAATAACCGAGAATAACCGACTTTAACCAAAACCAAGCTGACGTGGGAGCAGCCGGGGTTCAGTTTAGGGTCCGACAAGAGGCAGAGACAAAAGTAAGAAGACCTCGAAGATATGCTTCAGAAGGAAAAACACGTTAGATAGCGATGAGAGATTTGAGTCCAAAGTTAGCGTAAACTTTTAGTTAGCGAAAATATCAGGGTTTTTTGTTTTTGTTGTTGCTGTCCCGGTTACTAGCGAACTTTCCTTCAGCGTCCCAAACCGCACATTATAGTGGGCCACTAAATATTTATCGGCGGCGTACTATTTTCACATAACCCTGTTTAGTACGGTAGTATGCGGTTATGACCGTAGCCCCCATTAATATCTTATTTTGGGGAAGGAACTTATCTACAGAAGTAAGTTAACCTACCTGCCTGCCTGCAAGCTCGACTTGAGCCTGACTTGAGCCTGACTGACCAGCGGACCCGCACGCGCAGCGAATGAATGAGCATTGAAATGAGAGCGCGACCACCTGCACGAGCGCACGAGCGCGGGCACGCGAGCGCACATGCCGAACAATCCACCTGTTCCCGCACGAGCCGCAAACTGCTACGACTTAGCAACGATCCCTCCAGCCTCTTGAACACGAGCTAGACTCCACGGTTCAGATTCAATTCAAAAAAAAAACCCAACAACAACACACATGCACGTATGTGATAATAAAGACACATTTTAGAATATGCTCGTGAGAAAAAAGAAGAAAAAAAAGAAACCATCCGCGTGAGCATACTGACAACTTTATAGCACAGGACACCAGCGTCATGCAATCCAGCATTATATTATGAAGTGCACGAATAAATAAAAGCGAAGAGAAAAGCCATGCCTACCTGTGTCTCGGCCGCCTCGCCATCCCGTTTGTTGGAAGGTGAGATGAGAAGAGTTTAGTGCGCTCAGTGTGAGTGTGTGTGCGCGCGCGTGCGGTGTGTGTGTGCGCGTGCGTGTGTGTGTGTGTGTGTGTGTGCAAGCTCCTGGTCTCCGCTATGAGAAGGAAGTGGACTGACATTAAGCTCACATTAAGGGGGAGTGAGCCAGACTGTAAACACACCATCCATCAGACAAAGCTCTGGCACGGCCTCCCCGTTCCCTCCCGCTAAATTTGGCGCGTTTGTTGTGCGCGCATGCGCGGAGGCGCGTGTCGTCCAGCGACGTTCTGCCATTCGAGCGCCATTTAGTCGCCCGCTCGCGCTAAACTCAAGATATTATGTTTGTGTTTTTAGTATTCAAGGCTTTTTTTTTTTTTCGTTCGAGGTAAAGGCACGCGAAGAACAATGCAGTGGGAGTTGAGATACAATTGAATGGCTTAGGCTTTAAGCTTCACCTCTAAGGCTACAAAAGTGCAGTATACCATATGAGTAGCTTATATATTAGTGGAATATGCAGTTTCTGTGCATTCAGAGATAATGAGACATATCGTTATTGAACCTTAATATTCCGACTGACTGCGTTACCGAGGCTACTCCCCACTCTCACTTTCACTTTTAAAGAATTGAAGGTTTCGGTTATCTTTCTTTCGGTTCGTTCTTGGTCATTTATAATTCAGAGATAACTGATGGGGCACCATCTTGAATCTAGACGTGTTTTACGTGCGTTTGTGCTTGAACTATAGCTCCAGTGATCGGTTATAGCCTGCTATAGTATACACGCAAACTGCATGTCTCTCTTTAGTTGGGATATATCCAAAGCACGATTAAAATGACAAGAACTGTTGCTATCTCAGACTAAATCTGCTCATGTCAATTTAGAGGAACAGACATGTGTCGATCTCTATGTGTTTTTATGTTGTTGTTGTTTTTTTAAAACTCTATACTCTCTATATTACCATCTCCCTTTCTGTGTCCTCCTTCACGAAAGTTGATCTAAAAAATCAACAAAAGTTGCACGTGTTTTGTTCTCTGCGCTTCTGGTTGCTCTTATTTACTGTCAAGATGCTGGAGTCACTTAGAATCACATCAGTTGGGATTGGTCCATTGTCTCTGAGCCCTGTTCCTGTGGAGTATGCGGTATTGTTGTGGCCCGGCGTGGGGCTAAACATGCTCATCCATGCATCTCAACCACAGGAGGGGGATGCAGGGGCTACTTCATTACAAAACATGTTGGTCACAATTCGTGCAGATGAACATGAAGTAGCAAGTGACTGAGAACACGTTACACGGTATTAGATTATCTAAGTGTTAACACCTCCAGTGTATAAATTGGTGCATATGGACACATGAACACTGTAGGTGTTAATTCAACACATTAAGTTCAACACATTCAATGCTGTAAGACTTAATTCAACACTGTGCACCCTTTGGTTGATGCTGGAGAAAGCATTATTAACAAGTCAAGTTTATTTATATAGCGCCTTTCACAATTAAAATTGTATCAAGGCAGCTTCACAAAGGAGCAAAAACGGATAAAGCAAAAGTAAAAATGAATAAATAATCAATAATCAACCGTAAAGACAAAACAAGTGATATAAAATAAGAATTGGAATAGAAAAGATACAAATAGAAAAGATAAAAATAATTAAATAGTGAAATAAAGTATACAAAGAATAAGAACAAATGGTAAAAATATGGTTGTTTTCTATTACTGCTGCTGGTTATATGTCAAACAAGTATGTTTTTAATTCAGCTTTGAATGTTGTGAGTGAATCAGAGGCTCTCAAAGATTCAGGAAAATAGCGCTCTGAAAGCGAAAGCGTGACCACCTGCTGAGTTTTTCTTAATTTTTCGAAAAAGCAATAACGTCGAACAAATAATCATAATTCTGAGAACTTATTTTGTTCCCAAAAAACCAAGGCATGTTCAGTTCGGAGCTGGTGAAAGTGTTGTGGCCCTTACTGCAGTACCTGTTATATGTGTTATGTCATTAATTAGTAGTCAAAAGGCACGGGTAGTATTTTCACAAAAGCACAGAAACACAGGCAAAGGTATTTGCACCCCTTAACCTGACCGAGTAGTGTTGGCTTATGATGCAGTGACGACCTTGAGAGAAGGATGGCAACCTCCTGCTCATGCTCTCCTTCTGATGACAAGCAAAGTGGGTACATTTTTGAAGTTGAATCTTCATTACTGAACTAGGAACAATCCAGTTAATTATACAATGTACTTTGTCAAATTTGTCAATGTACTTTGTACATTGGGCCCCTGCTAAGGACAATGTTGATTCTCTAGCGACCGCTTCTGCCCCATGTCTACTCAGGGCCCTTGGTATCATCCGCACTTTCCCCTGCGCAGGCTGTTTCATTACAGACAGCATTGCTCTCCTTCCTCTCTGAATATCTTTTGCACAGCTTTAAGGTGTGTTTGCTGTTTGAAAATTAGAACATTTAAAAAAGTGCAAGGTGTCCCAGGAAGTGTACTTTCAAAATGTGCAACTCAGAATGTAGGTGAATAGATCAGACATCGCTGCTACACACAGACCAATACAATATCTGACAAATACAATACAATATTAATATTAATACAGATATTAAAATACAGCAGCACAGTTCTCACAGAAGAATTCAGTCAGTCACTCTTCTTGAACAAGAGGAATGACTCAGTACATTTCTGATTATTTATTCAGCAGATAGTTCCACCTATCATGAACTCTTGGGCTGTCTCAACCTGCTACAGTTTTTCAGTGGAACTGTATGGAGCAGAATATTATATTTATGGATCAGTGCAATAATTATGTAATAATATTGAACAAAATAAAAGCCTTCGATGTTCCCCTGTAACAAGAAGATAGACATTATAGTCTAAAAGATGCATTTGGACATTTCGAGGTATTGCATGTTGCATTTGTGTGTCTGGTATAACTGATCTGACTTGTTTAAGAACTGTGGGAATGCAGTGGTGCAGTAATACTATTACCTGGAAATTGAGGATTGTGTTAGAATGATGTACTAGAGAACATAAAAAACTGTTGTGTTATAATGATAAGATGATAAGATGAAATATTGAATTATATGTGCAACAACTCTGCACTCAGGATTTTTATAAGGCAATTAGTAAAATCCAGTTAATTACACAATGTACTTTGTAATACTATTAAGATTTTATTCAAACTGAGGATGTAAATAGTTTCATATAAATACGAGAAATCGAAAAACTGAAGACCTGTACAATGTGTTGCCTTAAATACAGCATATTCCGCCTGTCAAAAGTTTAAGGACACATACAGTAGTTTTTTTTTAATGTTCTAATAAATAAAGGTTTTCTTAGACTAACCAGGTTAGTCCAAGAAACAATATCACACGTATAAGTATTTATGACAATAACTATAAATTATTTTTATAATAAGTTATTATAAAAGCACCTATATACTGATAAGATGAAATATTAACATAATGTATATGTGCAACAACTGTGCTCTCAGGAGTTTTAGAAGGTGATTATAAAATGAGTGAGTTTGCACTTTTGATTGGACAGATAGATAGTGTGAGATGGTGTGAATTTTTCAGTATTACATGTTTCCGTTGTAATAAAGTCTGTCACTGTGAAAGGCACTTCCACATTACGTATGGATCACCATGGAGACCAACATGAGCAGGGACGCACACACACACGCGCACGTACAATGAGGTTCACTTTTGATGTTAATTTTACTCTCCGCCTTTCTATGTGTCTTTCTGTGGTAAATGCCTACTATATCTCTCTGCTCTGTGTATTCCACATATTCATTCACCTGCGTTACTTCTCTGTGGATAGCACTTTTAGAGAAGTAAATGCGTGCACACACACGCACGCACACACACACACACACACACACACACACATATATGCAAACACAACCATGACCACGCTATAGGGTGAACTCTAGTTGCAATCTACTATATTCATAATTAGATCTTTCCAAAACATGAATCAACCAATATAAACCCCTATGCAAGTAATTGTTTCTAAATAATTTTTATGTAAGTCTCTTGTGATCTGCTAATATGACAGCGCTTTACATTTGCTACTTAATCAAATTAAGTTAATTAATTAATCAAACGAGAGGATGATCATGAATCTGCTAATTACAACCAAATCAACAGGAGAGCCACTGATCAACACCTGTCACCAGAGCAATTGTTGCTGTTTTTAATACTTTTCTTAAAAAGTCCTAACCCTGCATGTCTTTTAACAAACTCATAAAAATTATAATAACACACAAAATCTGTGGTGCTCTTCTTTCTCCCAAATAGCGGCACATCTCTTTTGCAGCCATGTTTACAGGTCTTCAGCTGGCATGAATGGCCAAATCAGCCTGAAGGTCTGGTACAATCAGATGGGACAGAGCACAGGTCAAATTAAATATAAAATGTCTGTCTGTCTGAATGAAAATGGAATGAAAGTCATTTTACCAGAGTGTGTAATTATTGTCAGTGCTTCTATTATTTAATATGAACAAGCTTGCTTGAAAATGTATATTTTAGATTAAATATAGAGTTTCTTTCTTAAGATATTTGACTATATAGTAGGGTTGGGCAATATAACAATATGAAATTGATATTGCAATAAAATATGTCACGATGCACTTTTCTGAGATATTGTGAGTATTGTCAGTACTGTAAAACTGACCGGCCACATTTATTTCCCTTTTTTCCTCTTGTTGCTTGTTAAATGCTTTGTTAAATGTTTAAAAATTCTTAAAATTTTTCATATTTATAAAAAGAAATGTGACAGCACAGTTTGGCTCGCACTTTATTAGAAAACCTCAGTAAAAATAAATCTCATGACATATATGGTGTATTGTGTAAGTGTCTTTAAGTGTAGCAATACATTTTTGCCATATTACCCACCGCTACTATGTAGTAATCAGATTAATATTCATGTTTTATCATTGCAAACCACATCACCTTCGCATTTTAAAATAATATTTCTGGTTTGTAAAATATTCCGTCCAAGCCTGTCTACAGTGCATTTACTCATGCATTTGTGTATGTTAATGTTCAATGTGAATTACTTAAAGAAACATTGTATAACCTTTCTCATTCTCTCTCTCTCTCTCTCTCTCTCTCTCTCTCTCTCTCTCTTTCTCTCTCTCTCTCTCTCTCTCTCTCTCTCTCTC
>JAOUQW010000016.1:2727260-2738779 GCA_028565825.1 Olivaichthys viedmensis
CTCTCTCTCTCTCTCTCTCTCTCTCTCTCTCTCTCTCTCTCTTTCTCTCTCTCTCTCTCTCTCTCTCTCTCTCTCTCGCTGTCATTTTGTTCATTCCTTACTCTCTGTTTATTTAGGTCAGTTTAGGAAAGCATCAGGCAAGTGCATCTCAAGCTGCAATGTCGAGAGTGTGTGTACTGCAGGTGTCTGTTTTTGTTCCAAGTTAAAATTAGACCTGCACTCAAGTGTCAAATGTCATACAGATGTGGATGGCACCTTTCAGCAAAGATTAGAGACTGCTGGGGAAGATCAATCACACACACACACACACACACACACAAATTCTGATTCATCTGGCTAGTATGGTTGTTTTTCACGGTCCAGAGATGATGGAAACTTTGTGCTTGTTTTTTTAGGGCCTGTATATATATAGATTATGCATAGTTATCAACACTGAAAAATGATTTAGTCCTGCTGGATAGGGAGGGTGAGCGAGGAGCTGGTCGGTGGAGGGGGGAATAAGGTGGTTTCCAGGAGTAGGAAAGGTGCGGCAGCTGTGGGACAATCAATTTCCGCCGGGAGATAATGTAACTCTTACATGGGGATTTTTTCTCCACCTGGAAATCGCTGTCTCAGGCGAGACAGAAATACAGTCCTTATTGTTATTATACATATACACATGTGTACAGTACAAAGACATTATTTTCATTGCATAACCCAGGTTGCAAGGAAGTTGAGCACTGAGGTAGGACATCACTGGAGCATTTGAGGGTTAAGGGCCTTGCCTAAGGGCCCAACAGTGGCACTTTGGCAGCGCTGGGCTTTGAACTCACAACCTTCTGATCAGTAGACCAGAAGGTTGTGAGTTTAAATCCCTAGATTGCCAGAGAACCAAAGACGGGCCCTTGAGCAAGCACCTTACTGTTTGGACTGCATCTTCTCTCAATTGAAAGTCGCTTTGGATAAAAGTGTCTTCCAAATGAATAAATGTACACAAATGTAGGCCCGAACCTTAACTGCTGAGCCACTAGTGCCCAACAAATTATGATTGTAAAAACAGTTTATTTGAATATTTTGTTAGAAACATATAGATAGGCTGTAGTCTCAGAACAGAACATAGTTGTATAATAAATTATAATACATATAATATAATACATCCCTTTGCATGGACAGCCTATGTCATGTGCTTATGCAGGCAAAAGTGACTTTTTATTTGAAAGCCTTGAGAGGTGATTTGTCGGGTGCTGCGCATGCGCAGACCTCGCTGCGTGTGACGGGAGGAAACATGGCGGCTGTGCTGCAGTGAAGCGCATACGTCAATATTAAGTCTATGGACGCATATGGAACTTTTTAGTCAAAGAAATAATTAGCTAAAGATAAATTACAAACAATGTCTCGCCACAGGAATGTTCGAGGGTATAATTACGACGAAGGTAGCTGTCTCAAGCTCAGTAAACAATTTATTCACTGGCTAGTCGGGTATAACTATAGGTTAGCTAACGCGGCTAGCTAGCTAGCTAAGCAGCAGGTGGCCAACAGCATTATTTGAGTGCTGCCGTGTCAATTTTTCGAAACCCTTATTGATAAGCAGTCTTTAAATGACTCCACGTATGTATCTTTCTTGTAGAAAACAAATAGCACGGGCTTGGCTGTCTGAACATATGGTCAGCTAACTCGGCTAGCTAGTTAGCTAGGTTAGCTAACTAGATGTAATAGTTATTTTTAATAATAGTTACAGTTAACGGACTAGCTATCTAGACAACCAGACAGACGTTTGCCAGACACAATAAGTGTCGAAATGTGCTTTATGCCATCTCTAAATGATTTACCTTACAAATATAAACGAAGTCATTGTTTGTTTCTTACAGGTTTGTATGTCAGACGGAGCGTTTTCTGTACCTCACACACTTTCTGCCTTGTTTTTTACCTCACAGATTTTGAGGATGACGACATTTATGGACAATCGGTGGACGATGACTACTGTATCTCTCCCGCTACGGGTTTGTATAGAGATATTGTACACAATAAAATCCCTAGGGTTGAATGAACACCTGCAGTGTTCATGTAAGCCCAGATGGTCCAAACACACACACACACACACACACGTTCAGTATTTGGGGATTTCACTGTGTATGTGGGAGTCATTAATACCGTGTGAATGTGCACCGTGACAGCATTTACTGCCATATATCATATCATATCATATATCATACTGCCCAGCCCTACTGTATCAATTATAGCGGTGTCAATTATACCACCGCGCTGTCAAATTCTCGATTCTGATCGGTCGTTGCGATGATGAAGCTTTCTGGAAGGAGAAGTTTATTTAACATTTATCGAAGGAGTCTCCGGTGTCAGCGCTTTGTAACAGTCAGAGGTAAAGCTGTTCCTTTAAGTTTTCCGCCGTGAGAAAGTCTTCAAGGCAGAGCAGTTTGTGCTTTGCAGTTTATTAGTAACACGACAAGTTGCATTTATTTTGTCTTATTTACTTAGAGAGAGAGAGAAAAAGAGAGAAACTGGTGAGGGAACGACTGTTTATAGCCGTTATGACTTAAGTGAGAACAGGAACTAACTTGTTTCGCAGACGTTCCACGACATAATCATTGGCAAATTGCTGTGGTATAAGCAGAATAAAACACTTCGGGACGTGCTGTTATTGGAAAATAATCAACTTTGGGGTGGTAACGGCCGCATCACACCACCTGTCGTTGATTATTTTCCTATAACAGCACGCCCCGTTGTGTTTTATTCCTTACATATGTTAAGAAAGAAGCATTAAATTAGAGAAATGTAACCAAGACATAACTTAATCCATTGTGTCATTTGTGTTCATCATGGTATTTCATTTTTTTTGCTGGTAATTATTTTATTGTGCCAGTGAAGGTCTAGACTAAAGTAAAGTAATGTGCTTTCCTCAGTGAATTTCCCAGAAAAGTTGTGGACTGACGTAGGCCTGGGTGATTATTCAAATATATTGTTTGTAACGGCAATATAAACAGGAGGGATCATAAGATAAACTAATTGGCTATTTGTACATCAACCGGCGTAGCGAGCTCTTTCCTCGGCCAGCACAAAATGTCATAAATCAAATTGGGATTATTAGGAAGGTATATTCAGATTATTTTTAAAACGTTGCTATAACTGTAATGTTATACTTAATTCTGTCATTCAGCGTATTCAAATGCTGATCATGTTTGCAGCCGCTTCGTTATTTTTCGTTAATGGTCCGTTACTAAAATTCCATTAAATTTCAGCGGGACAGAAAAAGCCCATATCGGTATAAAGTAAATACAGGAGAGGGAGAATTTGAGTCACTACTTTATTATAAAACACAACCATTTAGAGTTTGTTAATTTATCAAAGTTAAAATATAACTAACTCGACAGACAGTTCTTGCTGAAGTAAATAAATCACACTGAGAAATGCGGGCACGAACTGCTTCCCTGCGTCTCGATAATAGATGTAGTGTTTCCTGTTTATGTCGGATCGTGTTCCTGATTGGCTGGTGATTGTGAAACGCGTCACTCTGTGCAATAAAGTTTGATCTAAGATCACTTTACGCTCTACTAGTTACTTTTAATTGCTTTTGTATTCCATTTTTTTACATTTCAAATGTTCTGACTTGTTAGTTCCTTTAATAAATAACAATTTTCTGGACCAGTCGGATGGCGCTCGTTTCAATTATGTTTACATAAGGAGTGAACATAATACTGTGTACTGTACCTCAGTTGCAAATGTATTTGTTTTTATTTGTATTATTTACAAAGTGAGTGCTAAAAACACTTTAATAAATAATTTCCTTTAACAAGTAATACGTTTTGGACCTTCTGGATTCTTCGAGTTTTAGTCAACACCAGACATAACGTAATAATGATGTATAATCGAGATATTAATCGTAATCGAGTGATATTGAAAAATATATTGTGAAAACATTGACGTTAGACTTAAGTGACCATGCTCTAGGGCCACGGCTTATTTGATTGACAAGCTGTCAAAAGAAATCATAGTGCTCGTGTTCAACACAAACACGCTCACGTGTGCAAACAACCAGAGAGAGAAAAAGCTTGTCTCAGTCTTTGGTTCAAAATAAACACAGCTTGGAGAAAGACATCATTATGCTCAATTTGTAACAAAAACAGTTGAATGTAGACAGTGGAAAGTCACCCATTATACATACTCTTTATTCAAGACCAATATTAACCTAATTAGAAAGCCATCACGGCTTTAGGTTTCCTGCGGTCTTACCAATCAGTTAATATGAAATATGTGCATTGTAGTCAGACACACAACATGGCACATATATTCTGACAAAGGAGACTTAACTACGCATTAACCGAGTGTTTTTCATGGGCCTTATTTACCTTTTGCTTTTCTAAATATAAAGGGCTAAGTGCTTAAAAATGTGGAGGAAAACATGTCATGTTTATGTATGTACATTCAGAAGCTTAGTCAATATTTATTCATTACTGATTCGTTGAGAGAGGAGAAGCTGTGTGGGGTGCCTAAACTTTTGTGTACAACTCTAGTTCATCTAGCCAAAAGCTACTTTCGCTACTTTTCGTTGCTGTGGTGACTTCTAGATTCTCAGCTTGGTCATAAAATGTTGCATCTTATGTCCTATCCAAATTAAGAGTTGTATTGCATTGTAAACATTGTAATACTTTGTAGCCTGTGATGTCTCCTGATGTGTGTGTGTGTGTGTGTGTGTGCTTTTGCTTGATTCCACAGCTGCTCAGTTTATTTACTCGCGTCAGGACTTGCGGCAGACGCGGCAGGTAGAGCCGCTGGAGGAGGAAGAACATGAGGAAGAGGAGGAGATGCCCACCTCACCCACCATCACACACATGCTCGACCCGTTGGCGCAAGGTGCAGCTGCAGTGAATGCTAGGATACTTTACAGAATATCAAAATGTTTATTCATTTCCCTAAAGTTGGGGTTTTATGGACAGCACTGATTTAGTAAAAAAATTTCAGTAATGATAGTAAAGATGGGGGAAGCCTCAAAGTAATAGAGTGCACTGAGGGACAATAGTACGTTATTTAAAGAGACAGCAGACACACTGGTCATACTTTTATAGTCGCAAGAGGCTTCCAGGGCTGGGCATTCAAATTCCTTTATCAAATTCCTTTAAAAATTGCATTCAAATTTTAAATTAAATTCAAAACTATAATATTCAAATGCAACCTATAATTGAACACTGCCACAGACAGAATGAACCGTAGCAATAGTGCTGCACTGTGTTTGTATTGCATAAACCACAGAACGGGAAAATTGAAGCTTTTATGAGGGGGCAATATTATAATTTTATCCTAAAAGTTAACGTTTCAGATTTGTTCATATCTATTGTATTTAATTTCCCACGTATACACTACCAGTCAAAAGTTTGGTCACGAGATTGAATACATATTTTTCATTTTCTTATGGTTGAAATTTGCCCATGTATACATTTATTTTTTAATCAAAATGTATTTTGTGCCAAGATAATTTAACTTAAAGATAACTTAAAACGTTTTACCTAAAACTACTTTGGGAAGTTTAAGAAAAGCTCCCTCATGAAGCTGGTTGAAAAGATAGCAAGAGTGTGCAAAGCTTCATCAGGAACTAAGAATTTAAAATATAAAATAAAATATAATAGTTTTGATTTATTTAACACTTTTCTTGGTCACTGCATAATTCTATACGTGTTATTTCATAGGGTTAATGTCTTCATTATTAGTCTAAAATAGTAAAAATGAAAACCCTTCTATGAGCAGCTGTGTCCAAACTTTTGACTGGTAGAGTATTTACCAAATATAAAATAGTTGATCTATTATGCTGTTAGGCCTATCACTTTCTGGTAATTTAGCGGCAGCCATGCTGACGAGCTGGAATAATCGTGATAGTATCTCTGGTGGTAGCCTAGTGACAGACCTCTTTACCCATGTCAAGCGACAAAGGTCATTCGGCCAAAAAGTTTGGTCAACGCCTGTTTCGATAGACTACTAAAAGCTCAATGTGGGATCTTAAACATTCAAGATTTGCCTTGCCTAGGTCGAGGACAGAATGTTTTGCATTCCTCATTGTTTTTGAATAGAAATGTGAAAATGTGGCTCTATTTTACAATTTATCTACAAAAAAAAGAACTTTATAAGATGTTAAAAATTAAAAGTGGAACAAGAGCAATCCAAAACGTAAGGCAAAATCAACAGGGGGAAAAATGGTTTGAAAAGTTTTGCCATGACCCTCTCTATCTCCAGCCTGATTTGAAGAAGGCCATGTTATAACTTATATGGGGCTATGAAATATTACAACTAATAGGATCCAAAAACTGCTCAAAGGATATGAAGAGGTTGCAGGCAGGTATAAAGACATCTGTATCGCATTCAGAAAGAAAATGCAAACTTCTGAACTTGTATCATTTAAGTTTTTTCTTCTTCTTCCGCCTATTAATATCTTAACATACACTTGTGAAGGAACATCAGTGAAGCCTAACACACTAAATATCTTGTTGGTATAAAAAAAATTCATTGTCTTCTTTATTTTTTCTTAATGGTATACAAACTTTTGCTCTCAACTGCACATAAATATTTAGAAAATTCGAATAGTATTTAACAGTATTCAAACTTTCTTCAGACAGCTCTACTAGACGTGCTTCCCAGCTAAAGAAAATCTCTCGTTTCCATAAGCGCCTAATTGCAATGGATTATGTTGTAATAGTTCAACGCCATTGCAAGGCTACTATAAAGGAAATGTTGCAGATGTTCCTGTGGAGTTGATGAAAGTGTTATAAGGCATGTAAATGTGTGTATAAAACCTGACCGTACTTGTATTCGAGCCAGATGAAAGATTTTACTTGTGTCTGCCATGACATGCATGCATGTGTAGGCTGGTTGTAGGTGTATTTACGCAAGATGACACCTCTGTATGGGTTTAGGTCGGCTGTACTCCTGTTTGGACCAGATGAGGACAGTGCTGGGGGACTCGGTCCCTGACACCGCTCTGACCGAGACCGCTCTGAAGTACGACTGCGATCCTCACAGAGCACTCGACTCCATTCTCTTGGCGGAAAGCAGCAGCAAGCAGGCAACTGTGCCCAAAGCCCACCCTCCACCACAGAAAGGTACACACACCCAGTCGGGGTTACGTCTCAGTGGACCACTCCGAACTCCAGGGGTTTTCCAAAAGATTTTAACTTTCTATAAATTGGAAGAGCCAATTGTTGCCTCAGTAGTATAAAGTAACTCCATTCAATTTGGCATTATAGAATAATCGTGTTGATTTCATTTTTGACCAGATAGTAGACGTAGTCGCCTTTTATGCTGTTTATTAACGTTATATCTTGCTTTGTTGTAGAATGGATTTTTAAATACTTTAAAATTGGTTTAAAAAAAATCTTTGGATGGTTGCCTTTAGATTTTGGGTGTTTCTCAATAACAAAAATGTTAATTAAAGACTTGCTTTCCTGGATTCTTGTTAAGTTACCTAGAACTAACACTCAAGGTCACGAGAACAGAAAGCACTCCTGTGGGAGTTTAACATGTCCTGTATATTGCCCTTAGTGCTAGCAGCTTCTGGCTAACTTAAAGGTGCTGGTTGTAATGCTTAAAAGTGTTTCTGTACCAGTGATAATCATATAATTGCATATAATCACTGAAGACATGTTAGAAAAACAGATTCACAATATAATAAAAAAAAATTTGGCCTGAAAATTATTCCCGCCCCTAATTGGAACGATGCTGCTCAGCTCAACAATGCTGCCAGTTTTCCTTAAAAGACAACTCGCAAGGCATATGTAGTTTCAGCAGTGGGTTGAGGTCATTTAAGGGGAAGGGGAAGGCTTGCTAATGTTTTCGTTGCAATTGCAATTTGCAGAAAAAGGCTCTAAAAATGACAAACATCCCCTTTAAAGTTACCACAGGTGGATGGGTAACTTGGCTTACCAGAACCCTCTCCTGACAAGCGTCAATTTTAGGCTTTGCTTGTACCAAATGAGCAAATATTTGATAACTGTTACCCATTTCTTGCCTCACACAAGTTTAGTTAAAATAAAAACAACTGAAAATTTGGTTATGAGTCGCCTCATTCGCGGTTGCGAATTGTTTTCCCAATTCATTATTGGTCTTTCAATTTGTTCTTGTTGGTAAGTCACCAACTGAGCATCCCGGATATTTGAGTAAGCGCAAGAACACATCTGATTATTTTAACCATTCTTGGTACTTGAGTTCTACAGTATTTGAGTTGGGCAGTGGGAGACGGCGTGAAGCGAGTACACGAGAATGCAAGAACCAGTAACGCATATTGAGAAACACCCCTGGTCTTGAAATTGGTTTTAATCAGCAAGTGAGTAACGTATTGCCTTTCTCTCTTTTTGTCTGTTTGATCTCAACAATTGCATGGCCTTCTGCAATGCCTCGCCAATCATCTTCCTCCACATCCTCCTCCTCACACTGATTCTCTCTGCCTGCAATTGGCCCTTGTAAGGTAAGGAGCCTTATCCCTCTCCACACAACCCAACACTGATAGGCTCACACATGTAGGCTCACAGTCACAGCCTGGCACAGTGCTTTCATACAGCCTTAGCAATATTTTAGGCCATATTAAACCAAAAGAGGACAAAGTCTCTAGTCAGATTTCAGGGAGTGGATTTCCCAAAGGCATGGTCAAGGGTGCATTAAACTTGGATGCAGTGACTGGTGTTGCAGCCACAGGCCAGAGCTTTCTGGCTCTGCTAATGGCCGAGCATGTGCACAAGTGTGCAAGTCCTCTCCCTACTACAAGTCCAGCTCAGGGTCCAAGCATCTCCCTCAATAACAGTTCCCAAACCCCTCTGTCCTCTAGTCTTTTCCAAGGTGCTCCAAGTCTCTCCCTGGGTCCAGGTATTTCTTTCCCTGGTGGTCTTGGAGCTCCTCCTGGTCTCGGCACCCTTTCTTCTGTAAGCCCCGCCTCCAGCCTTCTGTCTTGCTCTCTGAGTAGTCTTTCTCTGCAGGGCTCTAAGGTGGCTGGATCAGTGCCTGTCCCACTAGGAAATCTAAGTAATGCCTGGAAGGCTAGTAAACCAGTGGAAATGGGTGGGTTTAGTAGAAGTCCTGGGGTCGGAGGTCAAGGCGGAAGCCCCTCATTGGCTGAGCTGATTCAGGAGCATCAGAGCAACAGCCCGGATCTTTTTGATTCAGTGCCAGGCCTGCAAAACAGGCCCACAATCAAAGCTAATCCTCTGAGTAATACTAATACTACTAAAACGCAACACAGCAGTCTGGTCCTCAACGGTCTGCCTCTTCCCAAACCTCCTGCTAGTGCTCATCCTTCTGGCTTTTCTGTGATGCCATCTTTGTCAGACCTCATATCCCAACACCAAGCCGCAACACCCAGTCTCCAAAACCATGCATCCTCCACGCCTCTTAAGAACGAAAAGGACAAAGTCCACAAATCGGTGCAGGGTAAACCGTCCTCTCAGGACCATAAGCCTCATCCTGTAAACGTACCTGAAAATGTTAATTTAAGCATCCTCATGTCGCAGATGCCACCCGAGGCTGCTTTGCGTCATCATAACAGGCGCTCTCCCGGCTCACCATACTCGAGCCAGTTATTGAATCGGAACGTGTCTGGGGTTTTTGCTGAGCCGTCCATATTTGCTCTCACGATGTGCGTGCGAATGAGAAAGATGAGGAGCCAGTGCAGCAGAGCAGAGCATAAAGCTTTCCTGTACAGCAGGCAGATGGCACGAGTGAAAGAACGAGTGCAGGGTCCACCCCTCCATCACATCACTCCATTCTCCTTCAACACGCCATCTCCTGATGACATCGTCAAAGCAAACCAGAAGAAGGCATTTACAAGAGAGTAGGCAGTCCTGGTTACACCACAAGCTTTTTCATTCGTGTTATACCACCCGAACTAGACTGAAATTGTGACATAACCTGTCCATTAAGTAGTAATTCTCAAACGAAACATCAAATCATTTCAACTCAAACAAGCTGCAATACAAAATATTGCTAGATATATAAGCTTAAAGATTGCTCGACTAATCCCCGATGGGGCACATGAACTTTTAAACCTTTGAAAATAAGTCAGTATTGTTCTTTATCAAGAAGCCTTTTTGAGCTTAGACTCAAAATTTAACCAGGTCAACCCAGTCCACTGTACTTTCATTCACTGAACAGCATTATTTAAAAAAAAAAAAGTTTTAGACTTGTTTTTGTTTCCTTATGCTTAATAGTGATCAGATTTTGGTACTATTTTTTTAAAGATAGAATATTTTTGTAGTGGACTTTTTTTTATTTTAATACTTATTGATTATGATGATACGTCGTCCCTCGCTAAGTGCAGAATGAGACAAATGGAAAGTGAGCGAGAAAAAGAGAAAATGTCTCTGCACAGCTGTTGTGCTGCATTTTGAAGTCAGGAACATTTTCTCGTTTACTACAGAGGCAGGAAGAGAGAAAAGAGGGAACACACATTTGGGTACACCTGAAATTTTACGCAGCTAATTTTATTTATATATATATATATATATATATATATATATATTTTAAAGGATGATTCAACATTTCTAATATGATTCCTAATGAATACATCTTGAATAAGCCCTGAGATTGTTTTAGTCTTTCTTTTTCTTTTTTTTTCTTTTTTAAAGCACTGATGTACAGTTGAGATTTTGGTTTTGATTGATGTGGGCGTAGACCTGAGGATTGTGTATGTACTGAAATAAAGATTTGCCTGTTTCATATGCTGAGATTCCTACGTGTGACTGTATGGGTTGGGTCGGATGTGGGTGGAGGGTTGTGTGACACTGTGTGTGTGCTTGTGTGTGTGCTTGTGACACAAAGCGTGTTAATACGCTAACTTTAATGGGTGTGTTAGCTTTGTGGTGTTTATCACGTATTTGTGACTGTGTGTGCATGTAAGACAGTGTGCTTCTGCAGGCCACACTGAGGTGTAAACACACCCAGAGCATCCTGGGTAGCTTTACAGTGTGTTTTGCTTTGCTTTTGCTGTGGTATATGACCAACCACAGGTGTAGACGTTCTTAAAGTTCAGCTTTTGACCTCCTCCCTGCACACACCTCACACCACAACCTCATTATGCTATCTTTGTGATTTTCAGTACTGGTAGTGCTAGTCTTTGAGATTCTGAAAATCCTGTACAGCTGTCATGTGTCAAAATCTAGCAAACATCCAGGGGTTAACGCGATTAAATATTCGCTCTAATACTTTGCATCCTGGAGGGACCACACAGAAGGAAAGACAATGTTATGTGAGGGAAACGTTACCCAAACAGGTACTTTGGTGCTGGGTTTATTTTAAAAAGTCATTTTGTTTTCTAACATGAATGATTGACACCCAATCAGAATAATCTGTTTTATATCCTGGCTGAAAAATGTCCTGTAGTGTAGAAATTGCACTATTTAAAATCCAGAGGTGGTGTAGTACAGTTGTGGCTAAAAGTTTTGAGAATGGCACAAATATAAATTTTCACAAAGTTTGCCTCTTCAGTGTTTTTAGATCTCTTTGTCAGATGTTACTATGGTATACTGAAGTATAATTACAAGCATTTCATAAGTGTC
>JAOUQW010000016.1:2743440-2757746 GCA_028565825.1 Olivaichthys viedmensis
CGCCAAGCTGCCACTGTTGGGCCCTTAAGCAAGGCCCTTAACCCTCCCTGCTCCAGGGGCGCTGTATCATGGCTGACTCCAGCTCTGACCCCAGCTCCCCAACATGCTGGGATACGCGAAGAATCGATTTCACTGTACTGTACTGTACATGTATATGTGACAATAAAGTAGCATTCTATTCTATTCTAAAAGAAAAAACACGAAAATATAAGCATATAAATATGCAAACGAAATAAAAAAAGAAATCTCGCTGCCACAATTTCATTTCTCACAAAAACAGAACTGCAGGTTTAGGAGTTGAAGGGAAATACCAATGAAAACAATGACAGTATATCTGCTTTTGGAGGGGAGAATCCATCTTATAAATATGTATCTGTGAAAGGTTTTCTGCACGTAACTACACACCTTTCCTATTAGTTTTACTGTAAATAAAATAACTGTAATAATATACTTTAAGATGAATAACTGCATAATAAGCCAAGGGTTTTGAAGCAAACCTGAGAATGAATTTAACAATCACAAATGTTTTAAATGCACATATTTTAAAATGCATACGTTAGAAAATGATCTTGGATAAATATTTGTGTGTGCACCAAAAATTCACACACTTGTGTGTTTAAAAATCTAGAAATACATCTGAGAATCATATTTGGTGCATTGATGTTTAATGAAACTAATTTCGTAATTATGTGCTAATTTACATTTCATGAACACACTTTTGGTTTTCCCCTTTTCTATGACCTGTACTGGAGCATCGAGAAAATCTCCTGTCCCTGAACCTCCAGAAAATGAGATGGAGGTCAACTGTAAAAACAACAGTTTGGCGAAAAAATCTCATTTACACTTATTCAAAATGTAGAAAGATGTTTGGTGTCTGACATTTGCTTTAGTTTTTCACTGGAGCTACAAGGTAGCTAACAAGTAATGGAAGTCTATCTCACCTAAAATACTTGCTTCAAACGACACTGTTAGGCTACATCATCTCATTCTTAAGTAAACGATTTTGTAAAATAGCAGGATAGTCTGTATTTACACATTTAAGTTCAAAGTGGAGCTATAAAGTTCCAACTTTCCGGTACAATTCCACCTTGGGGGCATGTTGTGAAAGTTGGCGGAACGATTCAGAACTGCGCTAAGGAACAAGGAGATTTCAGTTGTCCAAGATAACGTTACAGTGTTCAGCTTCACGGTTTTGTTCTTTTTTGTTCTAAACAGCATTGGCAAGTCTGAAGAACTGGATGCTGCTTATGGCAGATATTCACAGAAAAGATTTTCGGTGATACAGACTTGTATTACTTGTTAGCTACATTAGCATCGTGGCTCCAGTGCAAAACTAAACTTAGAAATAAATGTGACTTGACTCGTCTTAGGCTTCTGGATTACATAGTTATGTATGGAATGTCGCATGCTTATTATACATGGGTGGGATCAGCAGTATTATAAATGTCGCTCAGTGATGACACACTGGGACAGGGAAGGGCGGAAGGGCTGTGGTTCTGGCCTACCTGCACTGAATGATGAGCAGATCATCTGCACACCTGGTCTTGGCCGTTCTGTGAATTTGCTGGGTCGCAGCCTGCATGGGCGCGTAAACACACACTGTTACATGATGGCATTACATGAAAATGAGAATGAAAATGAAGAGCGTACATGAGAATGAACCAGAGTTGCATGGGTCCGGCAGATGTTACGATTCCTGGCAGGAAGTGAATAAATACCACTCACCCAAATTTGAGTGTCCGAGCGTCCCACTGCCAGAAGCAGATTGTTCCATCAGCACCGGTGGAGGACAGAAACCTCTTAATACCGCTGCAAAGAGGAGAGAACTACACACACACACATACACGCACACGACAACAGAAAATAATGCACCACGCTGTCGTTACGGTTGAACTGGTGGACGGACACACAGCTAAAGGCAAACGTGTTTATTTAGGGCGTAACTTTGTTTTGAAAAGTGCTGGGGACAAGAATGATGAAAAGATACGCTTTCGGTTTGAACCAGCGTTTAAATCCACACCAGCATTTTAAACGCTTTCAGCAACCACAGAATGATGGCGGCTTTGGAAGTCTTTGGTTGCTATGGTTTACATCACCTACATTGTGTCTTCACTGGGAGCCGGTTAGAAGAAAAAGACAGTAAACCCAAAGAGCGGATTACTTTACCGATCCCGCAGGCTGATTAAATTGCCTATTATAATGACAGCTATAATCGCAATGTGCGATGGGAACATGGGTATGCAGAAAAAAGAGACCCTGAGAAACTAACACTGTGTATAGCGCTAAACTGATAGTTTTAGAAAACGTTTGGATCAGGTTCTGCCGCAAGCTATTACATTTGTATTTATGTGTTATAAAAATAAGCAGATGACAACATTAGGCTAGTGCCAAATTTATACCTTATGTATAGGTTAGCAAGTTGTGGTTGGGAGTAAATGTGTGTGTGGATACCTGTAGTGATGTAATAGAGGCTGCATGTCCCTCTAGCACAGCCAGTGGAGCGCAGGTCTGTAGACACCACAATCTGATCATCTTATCACAGCTACCAGCTGCTAGCAGTGTGTTTTCGTAGTTCACCGCCATGTCTGATATCTCTGCAGCGTGGCCCCTCAGTGTGGCTAACAATCTCCCATCATCTGTGGCCCAGATCTTCACCAGACAGTCATCCGAACCCTGAGAACGGAGCACAGAGCCCCTTACCAAACATCTTACTCAAATCAAATCCCACTGGGTTTTAAATGAAATCTTCCCACTGCCTCATTCTAGTTACATTCCATTCTTGCCTCGATAGGCAGCATTTTTGGGTAGCAACAGGATTTGAAACAGGAAGTGAAAAAATTGAAGACAAGTGAAGACAATCCCATAATTCTGTTCACCAGAGAATAGTATTGAAAACCGCGATAAAAGGTTAGGCAAGTATCGTGATATGACAATTTAATATCAGCACATGCCGAGTAGAAGCTGAGGTCACTCTTAAAACCAATTAAGATCAGCTTGGAATTTCTGTTGCTCAACATACCTGATCACACAGGCCTTTAACAGGCAGCACATTATATGCCATTCCTTTATATGCCAAGCTACAGAGCCTAACTTTGTTCGATTTCATACAAAGAGAATGTCTTAAGGAAAGATACAATCGCTAATTTGCCCCAGTTTGTTACAAATGAGCAAGAACACCATGTTGATTAACAATGTACAACTGAGGGATGAGGTACATTCGACTGTTTAAAACACAAAAACATTTCAAATATGCAATGATCAATCAACAAGTGTCTTCTCTGTTGCAACACCATGAACAACATATTGTCAAACAGGTGAAACTTTTAGCCAATCAATTACACATTCTAATTATCCACACAATCTGAAATGGAGACACTCGACCCAAAAAAACTTTTAAACACAGCATCCGCTTACACCTTTAGAGATTTGGATGAATTTGCGCTGTTATTTAAATGAACCAATACTTTAATAAAATGCCAATAACAATGTATTCATTTTGAAGTGCACACTTGTTTCTCTTCATATATAGAATAAATATATCTCTTAACTTTCTCTTTTCAGGCGAAGTCCTACTGTTGTGGTGACGTGCACAGAAATTAAAATGAGTTGAACTTAACCCTCAACAAGCTTAAACCATTTTATAGGTATTTTAATTGCAAATAAATAATTTGATAATTATGGGAATTGACTTAACTTGTCTTTCATGTTTAACTTTTTTTACATTTTATTTAATTTATTTATTTACTTTTTAACTCATGGAAATACACTTGCATTCAAAAGTTTGTAATCGTCGTCATACTTTATGACATTATTCTATTCACTAAACTCTTAAAACTCTTCTACAATGTAGTAGATTTAATATATCTAATATAAACCACACACCTAAAGTTATTTTAGAGGTTTTGTTTGGTGTTTAAAATATTTTGGGGGAAAAAGTTATTACAAAGTCATTTAAAAAGTGAAATGATAAAAATGGAATGATAAAGGAGAAATTACTGTACAAAGATAATTCCAGTATATTATTTAAGTTTCCACTTTTAGATTTGATCCCTGCTTTATTAAAAAGAGGCATTCTGGGTATTAATGTTTATATTAACATCACTCTTGATGCTATAAAACTTTTTTTGGAGTCATGATTCTGGACACATGATGTTTTACAGCTTTCTACAAATGATTTGAAACCTAAAGTGCAGAAACACTAGAATCATATTACAATCATTTTATAGATGGATCTGAAACTAAATTTCAGTTTATATCACTGAAAATATTGATTCCAAACTTTTGAGCAGCGACTCCAAACTTTTGAACACTAGTGTATGTGCATTTACTAGTCTGGCGTCTAGTATTGCTGTATGATGGACATGGTGTGATGTCTATAAGTGAAAGGAACGGTTACGCAAATGCAGTTGATCAGCCAAAATGTGTTTGGTGTCCGTATTTTGCTTCTTCATTTTTGCACTTGGTTTACTAGGTAGTGGTCTTTTCTGTTTTTAATTACATTTTTATTTTTAGGATTTCTACCCGATTTTCTCCCACTTTGGCCAGTTCCCACCCACTAGCTAGTTCTTCCCTATCACACGACAGTCACTAACTGTCTGAGACACATGAAGCCACCTCATCTTTTGCTCCTCATGCAACGTTACAGGGCAGCTGAACACACTTGGAGGATTGCGCTAACAGCCCTCTTTTGTATACATGAGCTCACAGATGCCCATTATTGGCTAGTGTCGCTCTGATTGACAGGGGAGAGAGTAATGCCATCCTTCCCACCCAGAGTGTCAATTATCCGTGGACTCCTGGCCACGGATGGCTGTGGCATCGTCAAGATTCAAACTTAGGATCCGACGATAGGCGAACGCGTTTCTGTTGCGCCCCTCGGGAGCCCCCTAGTTTACTAGGTTAACCTAAAGCTCATCACCAATTAGCATCATCAAACTGCATATTGAGCGAGAGAGCGAGAGAACAAATCGGCCTCAAACAGGCCTGCACAATTAATGTTTTTTTTTTTTTTTTCTTCCTTCTTCCTTCTTCTATAGTTATGATCATTGACTAATAATGTTGATGATAATTATTATTTAAATATTAAGCAAAATAATTGAGACTGTCACTTCTAGCCATTTTCGGCCGGCCCTAATCACAAATTACATTGTTTGGATAAGTAAAACTATTTGCACATTTAAACAATTTATTAATGACATTATTAGGATAAGTTGTACTATTTGATAAAATAAAAATAAAATTAAATAAACCTACTATTTAATGAAATATCAGAATAAGTCTGTTTTGGGTTCATGTAGTATATATATATTTTTAAACCTGTTTATTTTAATAGATAACAGCATGTCATTTACTATAGGGGCAAGTCTGTGTGAGATTACCTGGTTTATGTGAGATTACTTAACATTTTAAGGTGGTTTACGGTGACTGTAGGGTGTTTTTGGCATGCAGTTTGCATGGTACTAATTGATGTTAGCTATGTTGGCCTATCCACAGCCAAAATGGTTCCGACTGATTTACCCAAACCCCTCACACTGGTCCTTGAAGTTCACACCTGCTGTCAGCTTCTTCAGTCAGGCTTAGAAATGGTCTTCTCTACTCTTAGGCATTCCAAAAAGACACAACATAGCAATCTGTCTTGTACAGATTCACTTGTATGCAATGTGCTTCTCTGCCAAATGTGCATGTGGTACTCCAAAGGTCATACAAAAGCTTTTTATTTTTTTGAATAGGGTGTTCCTTTTTCAGTGCTACTACAGACTATGGAGACCCTACACCCAGTGCAGTGAGACTAACACACATCTACAGACTCTAGCATGAACCCCAGTATGGTTGTGAGGTGGGTGTCATGTGTAACTCGGGTGTGGCTCAAAGGAATCGGCACACGAGAATCTCTAACCTCATAGCATTGTTCTGCTGAGCAATGCACCTGAGCACACCAGTTCCAGTTCTGGTGCACCCCATGCACTGGGTGGTCATCTTTTTTTCTGCTCTGCCTAACATACTTCAGTTTCTAAATTGTATGCTAAATCATGTTGGAGCAGAGAAAGAAAATGCACAGTTCATGGGGTTCCTCAGGGCTAACCTCTGGACCAACTGTTTGTGCTTTTTCTGCTTCAGTTTTTTCTCGTTTGCATGTACAGTATGACTGTCTGAGCAACTATGAAAGTTAGTAACTCTAAAAATGGGGGTCATTGTTTTCTCTGTTTCTTTTTGTGTCATCACCAGTGTGTTAAATTTCTTTCTAAACGTTAGGTATATGGCAATCCCGACTTCACACCTTATATTGTAAGAATAGGTTCCAGATGAACTCCGAGTAAAACACAGCTAAAAGCAAGCTATTTGAGTTAAATTTGATTTGGAAAAAAGGTTGTTTTATAAAAGAGATTCCTTGCTCTGTATTCTTCAGTGTCATCATGCATTATAGGAGAACATTCAGTGCTGTTATGTTGACAGAGGGAGGTTGCAAAAAGTACTAATTGCAGGGGTACAAGTGAGTGCAATAATTGTGACGGTTTTGTTAAAAAAATAAATAAATTGGATTCGAGTTTTTTTTATTTTCTTAGAATAAATTTACTTCAATTAAAGGTTAGATTTCTCATATTTTCAGTGTGAAATTAAGCTAATTAACTAAATTATTTCATAATCTTTTTACCCATCTTTACCAAGTGTGCCAATAATTCTGGAGCTGACTGTATGGAACACAATATATTATTAAATATATCTTATGCAGATTTATTTGTGGGAGGGAGATCCGAGTCATGCACTCGTTAACACTTTGGGTGCCGAGACGAACATGGGTGAAAACAGGAAAGACTGCTGTTGAACACTGACGGCCTCTCTCTCTCTCTCTCCTCTCTCTCCTCTCTCTCTCTCTCTCCATATTTTTCTCTCTCTCTGGCTGTGTTGATGCTATCTTCAGGCCATCTGACCACCTTAGGCTTCTCTTCCATCCCTCTTTTTCTTTGCTGGGTTTTTTTTTTTTGCCACCTACACAGGAAAAAGTGACTCTGACAGCTGGCCCTCGGTTGCTGTTTCCCTCGGTATTTTTTGCACTTTGTGGGTTTTGCTAAAATGCAGATATGTCATGCTCCGAAACAGTGCAAAGTTCTATAAATTGGTCATAGCCACACAGACAGAGAATCAGAAAGACAGAGTGTGAGAGAATACTGACCTGTTATTCAGACCGCAGATCATTATCACGCCACGATTCGCTTGCAGTTATTAGTCTTTTTTATTTTGCTCGCTAGTAAATTAATCCCTCAGTTTTTTTTCTCAATCAGCAGTCCCATGTCTCTGGGTGCTCTCCCTGCCTCGGTTACATGCTCACATACGCGCATGTGATTAACCCCTCAATATGGCATGGAGTGCTATTTAAGTGCACCAAGTTAGTGAGCTAGTGCACCTTAATCACTCCAAACCTTCCCTGTGTCAACTAAGTGAGGTGTGTGTGTGGTTGATGTCTGAATGGCGAGCTGAGCTCTGGGGATTCCCCACCATCCTGAAGTGATCGTGCACTCGCTCAAGAGAATTGAACTGACGCAGAAAATAAGGCTATGCCAACTTGTGACAGATGGGGAGGAGATGCAGGTTGTTTTTGTTTAAAGGATCAGAGTATTTTCCCTCTTTTGTACTTTTTCTGCTACCCTCTTCCTGCAGGACTTGTGCTGCAACAGCTCCCCCACCTGGATCATGACTAACAAGTTGTAATGCATTTCAGAGAAAGTGGGGAATTGTGTGTAAGCAATAATATGATGTCAGAAAAACACTCATACATGATGCAGCATATGCATTAGAGGTGTGAATCTCTGAGCACATGATTCAATTCCATTCAATTCTGTTTCAGTGTGCCAAGATATGATTATAAAGCGATTCTTTGTGCATCTTGATGCATCTCGATTTTTGATGTCTGCTGTTTTTTCCCCCCAGGGTTTTTCAACCCTTGCTGCTTTTAGAACATGTATCATTTTCATCCATCGTGAAAAACACTAGGCTTGCAATTAATTTCCCTAAACTAAAAAAAAAAAAAAACAACAACAAAAAAACCCCGAATGGAAGCGTGCCAACTGCCAAACGGCAGGTTACTTGTCATCATTATATTTTCAAACATTGTGAAGGCCACAAGAAAAAGAAAAAGTGAATTAACATGGACTTTAGCGTGTCTTAACTCACTAACCTTAAATCTACTTCATAAAATCCAGAATGTGCCCATAAAGCCGCTTTCCAAGCTGAGGGTGCAGGTCTGTGTTTGTGCATCTTCATAAGTAGCATTAGTTGAGTTGAATTTATATCGTAGTCTACACACTGCACACTCTTTACGTCTATAGGCCTATGTACTTCTTATTAGAAGTTTTACAATTTAATAGTAAAAAAAACAAACTTTTATTTACGTCATATTTGTATTCGATCTGTTCATTAGCCTCATGTTTTGTTTATTCTTATACTTTTTTGGTACTGTTTCATGGACTTTTATTTTGACACATGACACACAAGCTTATGTCCAAAAGTCCAATTATGTTCTTTTGTGCATCCATAAAGAATCTTTCAAAAGAGATTATTAGATTAGGTTATTTAGATAGGTATTACATTATTTTTCCCTTCTCTACTATACGCTGTACTGAATGACATCAGATATCAAGACTTCTATTCACAGTATACTGAACATTTTATATCTTTTCGACCCATTTGGGACTGTTTGCATTTTTTCTGTGTGACTGTATACCACAATACAGTGTCACCGAGAAGAGAATGGGTTCATTTTTGAGTCTGGTTCCTATAAAGGCTTTTTCCTTATTCTGTCTCCGGTAGTTTTTTCCATGCCACTGTCACCTCTGGCTTGCTCATGAGGGATCTAAATTGAGACCTGGATTTCTGCACGCTGCTTTTACACAATTACACAATTTTTGGAGTGTGCTCTCTCTCTCCCTCCCCCCTGATTCAGTGACATGACTAATGGCTGAAAACTGATGAAGTGGAAGGATTAGGATGGTTTTAGTCCTCGCCTGTGTTTGCTTAGGCCTGGATCCGTTTTTCCTAGGAAGAGGCATTTACATATCCTGCTGGGTGTGTGTGTGTGTGTGTGTGTGTGTGTGTATATAATGTATGTCCTCAGGAGAGAGCAATTTGTGTCTTTTGTTATCCTCACCTTTGGGTTTTTCCTATGAAAATGATTTGCCTAAAAAGATTGACCTCGGTTGGCACTAAAGCTGAAAGTGTCCTGGGGTGTAATGCACACTGAGCCTGTGCTGTTTAGGAGGATATGTCCGTTAGCAAAACCTCACCCTGTGCTAGTACATGATGTACTCTTTTTATACAGTAGTGTAGTTTTGGGTAGTTTTGTAAACATGTGATAAGTCATAGTGTAAAAATGCCAGCGGTCATGTGACTAGATGTGTAGGTGGCTGCGACTTACTGTGTGTTGAATGTAAGAATACAATTATTGTTTATCTGGAGGATGGATATTCTGTATGTGTGTGTGCGCGTGCGCAGGTGAAGTATTATCTCTACCCCCACACCACTTCCTGGCTCTGTGGCTGTGCCTTCAGAGTCAGGTGTTTGTAAGATAAAGGTTGATTTGCTCTCCGTGTGTGTGTGTGTGTGTGTGTGTTGCGTGCGTGCGTGCGCATGCGCGTTTGTGGATTTGCTTTGGTGTGTCTTAGGAATACCTTACTCTTTCGTCCTGCCGGTTTTTTTAAATAACCCTTGAGTCTACATAAATGAACAGTTTGGAGCTAAACCAAACAATTTCCCATTGAACCCAAATGTAAATGATCAGCGAAGACATGTTTGTCGTCCTGCGTATTTATAGATTTAGGTTCAAAGTGGAACGATATTATCATCCGTTTAACTTATAGCGTTCCAGTACAATAACATTTTCTTTACAATTTACACTTAAACTTTGGGAGGCCAAATTGCAATGGTCCAAGATGGCTGCCCCTAGGGACAGCACCAAAATAAGCCAAGGACCTTTGCCTTTTTTTTCATGCTGTGCCACTTTTGACATTAAAAGAGTTTGAATCATTTCAAAACATGGTTGAAGTGGTGTTCTTTCTGTGTCGCAAAGTTCTCAAGAATCGCAGAAGACCGAGTTTCAGAACTGAGTGACTTGTCTTGAAGTGTAAGCACAGAGCGAGGCTGCTGCGGTCAGCTTCGTGTTATGCTCAGTTATCCCGACGAGGTGTGTGTTTATTCGTCTTGGTGAAAGCCTGCGGGTGCTTTATGCCACCGGTGCACACTCGGTGTGTAACTGTCAGTGACGTGGGAACAGTTAACTCTTTCCTGGTCAGGCTGCTCAGTGAGGAGATGACTGGCTGTGGCTCTGAATACTGACTCGGCAAGTACTGGAATGACGAAGCAAACCGAAAGCCGGGTTACCTTAGAGGGGAAACGGACACGGTGTCTCTCATACACACTTTCTTTCGTCCTGTCTTTCTTCTGTTCTTGCACGTCACCTTTATCTGTGTGTCATGAGAGAGTTGACTCATGAATTTCAGTAAGCGAACCAAACTAAAACAGTACACCAAAAACTCTCATGAAATTTACACAATTTTTCCCACTTACAAATGTAGTTGATCAGCCAAGACGTGTTTGGTGATTTTTGTTTTGCACTGGAGCTACAAGGTTAATGTAGCTCACAAGTAATGGAAGTCTGTCACTTAAAAAGCTTTTCAGTAAATACATGCCTCAAACCGCATCCAGTTCTTAAGTAATATAATTAAAATTCTGTGGTAACTGAAAACTGTGGCACACCAAAAATTTTAGTTACCATTTTTAAAGTACAGTTTAATAAGTGCACATTACTGTTATCCTGTGCAGATCTCTACAAGGTCATGAAAATGCAGTAATCAGTATGTGCACTTCATACAGGCAAAAAAATCAAAACATTATAACAAGTAGCCTAAAGTTCTCTGTATTTTCTTATTTCAGATTTACAAAGCCAGTAATAGCTGTATCCTATTTTGTCAACCCTCTTTGACCTCGTTTACACGTGGTCGTTTCATGCGTCTTGAGTATCAGGATAATATCCGGATAAGGATTGTCTACATAGTTACAAAAGTGTAAATGCACCCAAGATGCATTTGAAACAGATTTACAGCCGATCGCTCAAACCACTTCAGGAGGTCTGAGACGCATTTTAGCCACATGTTATACAAGTGTAAATGCATCCGTCGCTCCACATTTGACAACCAATACCCCCTCCCAATAGGTGACGCACGGCTCCATGAATGCTGAAAAGCGCTTCTAAAAATGTTTGCGACATTAAAAATGGCACAAAAAATTGCAATTTTCACGCGGCAACCATCTTATTCATAAAACAACTAAAGAATCATGAACAACACAGGAAGCTGGTATTCGAATCGGCGATGCATTGGACTACAAGTATAAATGCATGTGGTTAAAATCTGATCAGGATGCAATCCAGATACAAGACACGTGAAACGACCAGGTGGAAACGGGGTCTGTGATGTAGTTATGTAGTAGATGTTAATGAGATGACTTTTTACCAGTGGATTTGACAACTGTGTGCCAGCAGTGCTTGTGCACAACATTTGATCGTCTTGATTCGTTTTTATATAACAGCGACTTAACTTCCCACTCGTTATGTGTCTCTTAATTACACGTCATTCAACATTATGGTGAGAAGTTGCAAGAAAAGAATGACTCAAAAATAGGAAATATACAAAACATATCATCTTTGAGTACTTTCCATCTGTTTCCCCCTTTTATTTTCACTTCATATGTTATAATCTAATAATATGGCTCTTGATATAGTTTTTAAAACTTTTCTAGCTTAATGTGGGTCCCTCCTAAACCCTGGTAAATACTTGGATAGATATATAGATAGTAACTTTATTGATCCCGTGGGGAATTGCAGTGTTACAGTAGCAAGAACAAAAACGGTGCTCGGCACAATACATATATTAAGATTACAAGACCCAAAAAGGCTTAGTTTAATTAAAAAAATAAGGATAATTGAAATAAAATTTAAAACTATTACAAAACTAAAGATTACCTGGCACCTGAACAAAAAATGACAAATTCACAGGGGCAAATGAATAATTACAAAGAATACAAAGTCTTCAAGTAAGGACACACAACAATTAAGGCTATAATCCATTAATGTACAGATCATTTGTTTAGTAGATTTAATGGCCCGTTGAGTTGAAGTTGTTTTTCTGTGATGTAGCCAAACCCCGTGAGCTCCCTGAGGCTCGTCTTGAATCTGAGGTGGTTCCTAAAGTGGCCCGGATGACCGTCTCTGGAAAGAAGCAGACCATGGGCTTTGATGTGCCGAGGTAAGACCACTGTGCTTCAATCAAACCGTTCACAATGAGTGAGCTGGGTTTGGTTCAGCTCTGCAGACACTGTTAGAAAATAAATAATTACTCTGACTTGAATTGAGTCAGTAATTCTCGGTTTTGGTAGCCTGAGGGGCAAACTTTGTTTTTTTTTATAACCAACGTAACAGTCACATGCACGTGATGTGCCATAATTATGGTGCTATTTCTCGTGTGAAATTCCAGGTCGCCTGTAGTGACGATAAATGATTCATATAACAAAAACATGCTTTTCATTTATAGCTCACTCATATTTAGGTGATCTTTTAGCTGAACTAGAGCGTAACCCGGCAGAAGGGACAGCGTGTTTGTCTGCTCGCAGCAATAAAACCACAGGAGTGGCTGCTGCCAATAGATTATTCAGATGAACATGCAAACACACAAACCCACAGACTATCACCTCCCCACCTTAAACCACAGACCACACCCATGAAGGGGAAATAAGGGGTGTACAGAGTGTTCTTCAGGTGGCTCAACCTTAATACTTACATAAAACTTGAAAGTACTGTAGAATATTTTAATTGAAGTCTGGAAATGTAAGGTTTTTCGCTCTGTTGTTTTTAAAATAACAATATCAATAACAGTAATATCACCTAAACATGTATGTAACGTTTGGACAAAAATGTGCTCTATACTCTACATCCGCTATCCTGCAATCATGAAAAAAATATTTTACATAAACAATTTCAACAATTACAACCTAAAAATTTAGATTTCCACAATTTTCCCTTCCCCAAATGCAGTTTGCTTCTTTGGTTTTGCACTGGAGCTACGAGCCTAATGTGGCTAACATGTAATAGAAGTCTATCTCACCCAAAATCTTTTTTGTAACATTTTTGTAAACCAGCAGGGAGAGTCTGTATTTACAAATTTAAGTTCAGAGTGCAGTTATATTGTCATTCGCATCTTCCCGCTTTGAGCGTAATAATACCAAATTACCAAAAGGGAAAAAGTGATTCTAGCTGTCCAAGATGGCTGCCCCTATAACATACAGCTACATGAAGTTTTGTTCATATTTATAGATTTCAGTAAGTGTGTCCTAAACCACACCGGCACGTATGTGTGACATCACTGAAGAACTGGATGTGGTTTGAGGCAGATATTTCCAGAAAAGATTTTGGGTGAAACTTTCATTACTTGTTCAGTACATTAGCCTCGTAGCTTCAGTGCAAAACCAAAGAAGCAAACATCAGACGCCAAACATGGAAAATAACAAAACGGTGGCCTTGTTGTGTGTGCATAGCTCAGAGGAAAATGGCGTAAGCCCGTCTGTACGCAGAGGTCCGAGCCCAGAAGTGACGGCAGTAGCAGCTCCAGAGACTCCATCTAAAGCGGCGTGTGTTGTGGACGAATCGGTGGCCCCGACCCCGCCCCGCTCCACCAGCAAAAACAAACAGCAGCTCAACATCCGCACCGAGTTGGAGCAGAGACAGGGAGGGAAGCCGCTTCTCAACCTCGTCGTCGTAGGTACGTCTCCTTCGTCCGTTTATCCAACCATTTCATTCATTCATCCTAATATATCAGTTTGTGGTGTTACACATGGTTCAACCAGCCACCCAGTAACCCATCTGTTATTGTTTAGTTTGCAATATAGGAAATGTACTGACTGTACATGTGTGAATTTTTAATGATAAAAGTATTAGTTGTACTAACCGGAATTGTTTGCACAGGTCATGTGGATGCTGGTAAGAGCACGCTGATGGGTCATCTGTTGTACCTCTTGGGAAATGTGAATAAACGCACCATGCACAAGTACGAGCAGGAGGCAAAGAAAGCTGGCAAGGCCTCTTTCGCTTATGCATGGGTGCTGGACGAGACCGGAGAGGAGCGAGACAGGTCAGTTTAGCATGCACAGAAAACCTACAGCACCAGCCAGAAGTTTGGACACATCTGATTTGAATGGATAGGTTTTGAAATTTTCTTTTATATATATATATATATATATATATATATAAAAAAATGATAATAAGC
>JAOUQW010000016.1:2762735-2775417 GCA_028565825.1 Olivaichthys viedmensis
TTCTGTAAAGCTGCTTTGTGACAATGTCCATTGTTAAAAGCGCTATACAAATAAAATTGAATTGAATTGAATTGGTTCTGAGATATAGGGCTTCAGAAGGTTTGGACATAACTTTAAGGTTACTTCAAATTTCTATGATCGAAATTCTGAGACAATTCTAAAGTGGATTTTTGAACAGTGATTAGAGATAGAACCTTATTACTGTGTAAGCTCATATACGGTTTGGGTTTATAAGGTTCTATCTGGCCGTCTCTCATTAATCAGTCCCGCAATCTTAATAAATTACTAATAAATGGTGGAATTTTTTTTTTTTTTTTAAAGCTCAAGACTTTCTAATGTGCCACAACGTTTACACATCGTAAGACCAGCAATAATACGGCAGGCCAAGAGCAAGTCTGTGTTGTACACCTGCGCTGCAGAACATTGCGCATGAAAGTTTCTCTCTCCTCCGACTCGCCGTGCTGAGGTTCTCACTCTGCTCTCACTGAACCTGGATATTTAATGACCCCAGCGCCCTACGGTGTGTATCCACCCTGGATGCTGATTGGATAGTAAATAGAACCTTATAAAACCAAGTTTACCGAGTTTGGAGATTTTCATTTTTTTCTTCTTCAAATATTACACCAAAAACATTGCAAAATTAAGTGTTTTTGTGCCACCCACAAAATTATTGCACATCATTTTCCTGTTCAAATCATTTTTAGCCCAGACCTTCAGTACCCAATAAGGGGCAAACAGCACAATCTGGCAACTTTGCCAAGGGACCAGACCGCGACCCAAACCCGCGTAGCGCACATTTTCCTGCTGCCCTTTCGCACCGCGCGCTACAGAAATGTCCCCGAGCCTCGTGCTGGAGAACTATATCGGCGGGAAGTTCGTGCCTTGCTCCAGGCACGTGGACTCGTACGAGCCGTCCACCGGAGAGCTGTACTGCAGAGTACCGGACAGCGGAGTGATCCAGGTGAGGAGCGCGCGCTCTGCTCCGTTGCACGGGCCGCGCGCGTTATGAGTGCCTGAGCTACATTATTATTACTCAAGACATTTAAATGCGCTTACATTCGGCCCACAAACAATGAAGTTACCCTCTTCCCAGAACGGGGAAGGACAGAATCTATCAGACAGTATTCTCTAGATTTTTCCCCATTCACTGTTGATTGCAACTCGTGCAGTGATGCATGACAAGTGATGGGCGACGAAAACTGATCGTTTAGTGGCTGTGGGTTTAGTGGCTGTGCTAATAAATGTGCATTTACCAATTCTTGGACACTTGCATGCTACAGTACCGTAGATATTATTTCAGAGATCATTTGTTTCACTCCTGACAAGATGGGTGTAATGCGTGTCAGAAGGGAAATAAATGACCTGTCAAATAATAACCACGGTACTGTAGCATGTATGTACCCTACAGTCTTTACTACTAGAAGATTCAATATAGTAAATTGAATGAAATAAAGATATATATATATATATCATAGAAAAACTGTGCAATCTGAAGTAAAAAGGCAAATTAAATCAAATAAATACGAAATAAAAATAATTAACACTGCCATTATAATGAAAAAGGTGAAAATTATTGTAAGTTTATGATAATTAGTAAAGGATAATTAGGTGTGATGCTTTCACACAGTTGTTAATAGACAGATATTAACAACATTGGGGCAGTGGTGGCTCAGTGGTTAGGGCACTGGGCTACTCATCAGAAGGTCGTGGATTCAAGCCACAGCTCCACCAAGCTGCCACTGTTGGGTTCTTGAGCAAGGCCCTTAACCTTCCCTGCTCCAGGGGGCGTTATATCATGGCTGGCCCTGCGCTCTGACCCCAGCTTACCAATATGCAAAGAATCAATTTCACTGTACTGTACTGTACTTGTATATGTATATGTGACAATAAAGGTGCCCATTATATTATTATTATTATTATATTCATGCACAACTGGTATTTTAGAATAATCTTATTTGAAGAAAACATGCTGATAGGTGCTCTGTCCCATAATTGGCACAAGTCTAAGTCTGTACTAGGGCTACTAATAGTGAATGAATTTAAAAAGAACTAAAATTAAAAATCCTTGATGAAATGTGAGTACAACTAAACTGAAATTTACAGGAAATTATATGTAGAGGTAATTACTTCATTAAACCCTGAGAGATAGATTAAAGAGATAGGATCTGCCGTATAAAAATACAAACTGCATAAAACATGCATTATAAACATAGAAAACATTTAGTAGTGCCAATTAGCAGATTAGCAATTAGTTGAGCAGCAACTGTCATAAGAGTAGACAAGTCAGTATGATGAAATCCTCTACCTAGCGCTACTTGTACACACCTGTACACACCTATATAGGCTACACGTGGAACAAATGACTTTTTATATATGTTCCTACTGGCCCTTGGAACACGTATGGAGAAGAAAGGAGGCAGCTTTATTACGGAAAGATTTGCTCTGGATTCATGACTTAGCATTTCAGAGGCAGTCAGGTGCACTTCGCCCTTCGTCAGAGATAATGATTAAAGCGGAGTCTGTGCTCAGGGTTCAACCAAATGTGAAAAACATGCTGTACATCAGTGGAGCCCACAGTGAAGTTAGAATGGGAGATATATTTCAGTTTTTTTTTGTCTTGTTTTGTTTTTACAACAATATGACTTGGGTGTATATGCATGTATTCATAATTACATAATTATACAATTTAAATTTAAATGTAATTAAATGGATGACAATATGCATCACATTATATGGAGTAGAACACAGGTTGTAAATTATATTGGCCAAAATATTGGGAAAAGTTGCAGATTCTTTTGCAGCATTTGTAATTTATATAAATAATACTCTAGCTTGAAGCTCTTTACATTTACACACTCATGATTTAGGGACAGATAGTTTGACTGCAGTCACTCACTAACAGCTCAGTGCAAATATTCATTGCTCCTATGCTAATTCCAAATATAAAAAAGGCTATTTGACCACAGACCGTTCTTGGCATCATATGGCAAACGTCTTTGGTAATACACACTTCAAATTCTGACTGTGTATCTGGCTGCATGCACACACAACCCTCACCAAAATGTGTAGAGGGGAATCTCTTGTGGCACAACCAAAGACATAATCAATAATCAAATGTTTAATGTAATGCACATATTTGTGTCTGTGTGTTTGGAATTAAAGGTGGAAGCTGCAGTGAAGGCCGCTAAAGAAGCGTTTCCTGGCTGGTCAGCGACAAGTCCAGCAGAAAGAGCTCAAGTTCTGAATAAACTGGCTGATCTAATAGAGGCTCGACTGGAGGACTTTGCCCAGGCAGAGTCTAAAGACCAGGGTAATTCTTAACACACACTGTACTACACACACACACACACACACACACACACACACACGCGCGCGCCCGAGTAAGGTCAGATCCATAAACCTTTTATACACCTTAAAGCAAAGGTTCCAGATCGAATCCTCTGAAAACTCCACTTTTCACTTCAGTTTCATTTTCTGAACTCATCTGAGCCACAGACTGTCCTTATGCACATACTGCAACTCCAGCAGACAGAACCTCCTTATGTTAATAGATCACTGTTTGTATTGAAATATTGTCCTATATCTTAATATTTTAAGTATTTGTGAAGGCGGACAAATAGGGCCCCTCCCACAGGTACATGCTTCACGAAATATGTAGCAGAGGCCGAGTATAACATGGGAATGAGTATGTCTACGGACTACAAACTGGTACACCGACATGCAAACATGTAAAAACATCCCCGTCACATGGAATTAATACAAACAGGGATCTTCCCTTTTACACTCTAATCGTTTTTAAAAGGGAATTTTATAAGTTTATAATAATTCACTGATTCAGAACCAGTCAAATACAATCCTGAGTTTTTTGAAGTAGCGTTAAACAAATGTATAACCAGTCACGTTTCTAGATAAAAATTTAAATGAGACAATTAAAATGTGCTTATGGTGCAGAAGGTTGGTTGGTTCAGAAGGATGGTTAACGGTTCTTGCTTTCCAAAGGGGTTTTACTCTGAACCTTTTTCTGAATGGAAAACCTTTTGTTGTAGGGTTCTACACAGAACCTTTAAGGGTTCCCCCAGAGGGACAAATTGAAGAACCCTTTACCAGGTTGGCAGAATCTAGCATAACTTCTGCTGCGCTAACTCATCCCCAACCCCACTGTTAGGCTAATAATCAGCTAATTAATTGAATAATTAGTGGTTAGCTCATAAGGCATCCCAACTTTACCCGATACACGCTGTTCTGAATCGGTGCAGGCCGTATCGTAAATATTGAGACAGATGAACTGATTTAATTAAATGAATCTTCACACCTCAGTTGTTTACTTGCAATCAGGCTGTCCTTTTACTTTAAAATGGGGATCCCCATTGGTCCATTAGCAGAAATTCAGACATAGAGTACTAAATGACTAGTACTAAATGACTTCATAGAGATTTGTCTTCACTTAGGGAAAACGATAAGCTTTGCCCGAAATGTCGACATCCCACGCGCTGCGTACAACTTCAGATTCTTCGCCTCGTCCATCCTTCACCACACAAACGACTGCAGTCAGATGGACCACATGGGCTGCATTAATTACACTGTGCGCTGCCCTGTAGGAGTGGGTAAGTGTGTGTGTGCGTGTGTGTGTGTGTGTGTGTGTGTGTGTGTTTGCAAGAAATGCATGCCAAGGAGTAAAAATGTGATTCACAAAATGTGATGCACTTTCTCTGCAGCTGGTTGATATATTGCCTATACATTTTGATATTGTGTGTGTGTGTGTGTGTGTGTGTGAGAGAGAGAGAGAGAGAGAGAGAGACAGAGACAGACAGACAGACAGAGAAAAATTAGACTCTTGTTTCTCCACAGCTGGTCTGATCAGTCCATGGAACCTGCCTCTGTACCTCCTCACCTGGAAGATCGCTCCCGCTGTGGCCATGGGTAACACGGTGGTGGCCAAACCCAGCGAGATCACCTCAGTCACGGCCTGGATGATGTGCAAACTTCTGGAGGAGGCCGGTGAGGAGTGTGTGTGTGTGTGTGTGTGTATTAGGGACAATAAAATCAGCCAACATTAAGGTTCCACAGACTTATTGGCATCGGCGAAGATCATGCCGATAACGCACAGGTAATGTCTCTTCGAAAGTTCTATAGGAAAACCACATTCATGAATGTGATGCTATTTTGAACAACCAACAAACACACTGTAGGGCGCTAGGGGGCGCTAATCATTCACAGAAAGTTTATTTTGCACCTTACAGTGCGTGGATGGCTGTGGCATGGTCAGGATCTGAATTTGGGATCTCTTGATGATACCTTAGACAAGTGTGCCATTTGAAGCCTTGAGACAATGTCCTTTTGATTTGCTGTTGTTTGAGAGTTCATTTTATTAACATGTTTTAAAGTTTTATAATTCCTTATAAGTGGCTTGTTTTTATATTTATGTCCCTGTTTCACAAACTACTACTTAATTTTTAACCATATACATTATGTCAGATGATATTACAGGGTGTCTGTGGGTCCTTAAAAAAGTCTTAATTTGTCAGAAATTACATTTTACAAATAAAAGGTCCTAATAAAATGTTGTCCTACATTCAAAATTACACTGTATTAAATTTTAGGCTTGTTAGACTGTTTTTAATCTTGTATCATTAGATTTCTTTCTTTATGTGATTGAATCTGTTCTAAAAAAAAAAAATAGAACACACACACACACACACACACACACACTGGGTGATAAGGGGTCCCTCGCATGAAGCAGGGGCATGTGTTAAACCGAGGCTAACATTAATGTTGTCTGCTGTTGAGCTTGCCTGTTAGACATGCTGAAGTGAAAATTCAACCAAAAGTGGCTGGAGAACATCAAATGTTTTTGCCAGTTAAAACGCGTGTCCTTAAATGACTCTATACCATACAACTTAAAAGCATTAATGGAACTTTCAGCTTCTTAAAATTGGTATATCAGTTGTAGTGTGCATGTGTTTTTGAGCTGTGGATTTGAATAGTAATTTGAATACATTGCTTTTGCTCCTCACCTCACGCTTCAGTGGGCTTTTGTGTATGTTATTGACGCTCAAGTGTGTGTGTGTGTGTGTGTGTGTGTGTTGTGCAGGTTTCCCTCCGGGCGTTGTGAACGTTGTGTTTGGCACAGGTCCGGGTGCAGGTGATGCCCTGGTCTCCCACCCTGACGTGCCATTAATTTCGTTCACGGGCAGCACGGCTACGGCTCGAGTGATAACAGAGCGCAGCGCCCCCTACTGTAAGAAGCTCTCACTAGAGCTCGGAGGGAAAAACCCGGCCATCGTATTTGCTGATGCCGACCTCGAGCAGTGTATCAGCACCACTGTGCGCTCCAGCTTCTCCAATCAGGTGAACGTTCTCACTCAGCTCAGCCAATCAGCTCAGACTGACCCTCAGCTCCACTAATTAACTTGCTCCTTCATTAATATGAGAGGCCTGTATTACTAGTTTGCTTAGCCCTATTTACTGTTCATTTCTTTGACCTATTGACCCACTGACGCCATCTCTTTGGATTTAATAGCAATGGTAGTTTTTATTTTAATACACAATATAAGCATCTATTTTTTTAGCCAGAACATCTTATATTCATTCCAATGACTAGCAATATAAACCTTTTGGTTTATATTTGCACATATTTGTGACACTTTTATTTCACATTGTTACTCTCAGGGCAGTAAGACCTGTCCATAATCTCTGTAATATAAATAAAGATTTTTAAAATTGATTTTTCATGTTTTTTAGATAAACTGAGCTGAGATTATTTTATAGTTTTATGTTGGAAAAAAATAATAATATTTTTTAGTAATTTTTAAATTTTAGCAAAACCTTTCACCTGAACTGAACGTGAGGGTTAAAGCTGGGTGCTGTAAGACCTGAAACATTAAACCTTACATCCAATAAGCTGTAATGTGTCCCTCTCTGACTTGATTTGTTATTGGGGTTTTTATTAGATGGGTTTTGCTAAGAACGTAGTGTGTTACCGTCAGCACAAATTTTAGCACAAATTCTCTGCAGACAATGACATTTTAGCTAGATGTAGACAGTAATGCAAAAATATTAAATAAGATGTTTTCATACCAGCGATACCCTCATTTTCCCATATCCCATACCCTAATTTATCATATCGCCCAGTCCTAATTTTAGCACTGGAAACTTTTACCATTGTTGGTTATCTGATGTTAATGTCGGGTCTATTGACTGTACCATGTCCTGCCACGTGGAGGCGCTCGTGCTTCATATGACTCCTATCTCTCCCTTCTGTTCCCTCTGGTAGGGCGAGATTTGTCTTTGTACCAGCAGGATCTTTGTGGAGCGGAGCATTTACCCACAATTCCTAGCAAAGTTTGTGGTGGCGGCTCGCCAGTGGAAAACCGGCGTGCCCTCTGACCCGTCGAACAACAACGGAGCGCTCGTGAGCAAGGAGCACTTGGAGAAGGTCAGACAATGTCAGATTATAGTGTTAAATCATACTGGATTAGATTGAGTTCATTCTCAGCTGCAGGCTGGTTGAAATATGATAATGTACTAATGAATGTGTATTAGCCATCCGATAAGTTTTGTACATTTATGCTGCAGTCAAGGCCAATTGGGAACTGGGAAGTTATCGACCTCCGAGTAGGAAAAATAAAATTGAACAGCCCTCCAATTCGTAATTCCCACTCAGAAAGTTGGAGTTTCTCATGAACTACGAGTTCTCCGAGTTGGAAATTCGTGATGTTATTTTAACATGGCGACACCTGTAGTGCAAAGTAAGAACAAGAAATAGTAAAAAAAATTAAACCTTCAAGCTGCAGACTTCAAGTTTCTATTTGTGCGTGATGTGCTTTAAAATCGATAAATACAGGTGGCTAGTTGGGTAATTGAAAGGCTAATTTGTTTTGTGCAAAATCTTTGACCAAACTGACCGAACGCTTTCATGTTTTTTTTCAGTGCTATTAATGGTGAATTATCCTAATCTACATCCACTTTTAAAATAAATTAAGCACTAACCAAACAACTCTTCTTCTTTTTTTAATATCCAAACAGAAGCCAAACGAATGCTATCTTACTGTAAGCGTCCATTTTTTCCGATCTTAAACAGTCGAGGTCTCATGAACGCTCTGAGGTTGGAAGTAGGAAGTTCCCAGTTGGAACATACAGAGTTCCCAGTTGTCATGAATTCTGCATTAGATGGCCACAAGCCTCAGATTCTTGAAGATTCTTATAGTCTGGTTGCCTCTTATAGTCTGATTGCACTCAATCTCTTTGCTTTCTAAACTATTCCTGTACCACAAATGTTGACCTGCTGTTATGTCATGTCAACTCTTTTTAAACATCCAATTACAACAATCATGGTTTTTGTCACATGCTGCATACAAACGAGTCAGTCGACACAGTCAACATATTTTAAAAATATACAGAACATAAAAGCATTTTGCTCCAAATTATATACTTTTTTTTCTACGACCGTCAAATTCCAAAATGTTGTATTTTCTATTTCAAATACATGTACTGCTTACATCAACACCCTCTCAACCATTTTCTGATATGTAAAAAGTCTCACATGAAAGTACACAGAAACTCAGTTTGTCTGGCTGCGGTGTCCTTTTCCAGGTCAGGGGTTACGTGGCGCTGGCGAAGGCCGAAGGAGCCCAGGTGCACTGTGGTGAGGGAGTCGAGACTCTTAGCCTCCCACCTCGAAACGCATCCGGATACTTCATGTTGCCTACGGTGATCTCGGGTGTAGCAGACTCCTCTGCTGTGATGCAGGAGGAGATATTCGGCCCCGTCACCTGCGTGACGCCCTTTGATGGGGAAGAGGAGGCGATATCGCGTGCGAATGGCGTGCGCTACGGCCTGGCCGCTACGGTGTGGTCGCGTGACGTGGGTCGCGTGCACCGAGTTGCTCAGAAGCTGCAGGCCGGGTTAGTGTGGACCAACTGTTGGCTCATCCGAGATTTAAACCTGCCGTTCGGAGGAATGAAGAGCTCAGGCATCGGTAGAGAAGGGGGGAAAGACTCCTACCACTTCTTCACGGAGGTTAAAACCATTACCGTCAAACACTGAGGGGCAAATACACGTACATTAGGGTCCACTACCACGAAAACTGGATTCATCTCAGTTTAGCTCAGCTGATGCTTATTAGTCAAAAATGCATTATATTAAACTAAGACAAATCAATTTTTTATTTTTTCAAACCTTGGGATGCCTTTTATTGCATTATTGGTCTTCACACAAATTAACCTCACACACAGGCTTAATTGTTGTCATCTCTTAAAAATTGTCATTTGCAGTTAGTAGTTCCTGCTAGTTCCAGTTAGTTCCACTATATGTTATGTGACATCATCCCTTTTGCTTTCATAATGTAATCCTGTTTGAGAAATCTAATTGGACAAAATTGTATTCAATGCCTACTGATTAAATAAAAAGTTGTTGGTGGTGGACTCAGATTTTTAGACCCTACTCGATATGAAGGGACAAGATTATTACAAAACTCTTCACACAGTTATTAGCACAACAGCACTCTATATGGACCAAACTGTAAATCATTTGCAATTTTTCAAAATGGGTTCAAGACCAAATGGTCAGCAGTTTGGACATTAAAATTGAAAGCAATTAGGTAATGCCTAATAAATACTATGCTGAACTAAACGCTAAAAAATTATAATAACTACAGTAACACAGCGAACAGGGCCACGGTGAATGTTCTGGGGTTTTCATATGTTTGTTCAAGTTTCATCATGATTGATGAGACAGTCTTTGACCTCAGGCCAGAGGTGGGAACAATTGTCATTTTTTTGCAAGTAACAAGTCCGAAGTCTTGACACTAAAGTTCTGACAAAGACGGTCAATGAGACCAAGACTATGGTTGGAAATGGACCAACCTTTCGCCAAACCCACATGATGTTACATTTAGTGCGTCTGGCCAGGCATTAAGTCAGGACAGCTGGGTGCACATGTCTAAAACAAAGTTGTATTTTTTAGGAAAATGCCAGTTTAGACTCAAAGTAATCCTATCTTTGCAATTGTAAGAAATGACCACATTTTTTATCTGACAGCGAAATTGTTAGAATGTCCCATTGGAGTTAATGGGGCTTGGGTTCACACTGGTCCACATAAAGGGGAAATGGTCCCAAAACCATGTGAAGCGTAAGTCCCAAGACGTAAACTTGTAGTTATAAACAAATTAGAATGTTTTTCTCACCAAATTTAATGCCATTTTAAAATTTAACACCAGCACAGTAATTGTAGTATGTAAAATTTACATAAATAATTAATGCTTGTTTATAACCTTTCCAAATAAACTATTTTAATCCATTGTAATACATGGACCGACACAATGGTATAAAAAACATGAGATATAAATGGTAACATAACCATAAAAAAAGTATTTTGCGCCAAATTAATTTGGCCAGTTGACATAGAATCAGGCCTAAAAGAGAAAGTGGACAGTGGTTTTGCCTAGTGTGGGAAGTGACTTTTACACACACACACTCATACACACAGACGCTTCTTTTTGCACAAGCCCACGGCCGTCCTGTGCTTCACCGTGACAGAATGTTCTGTGTGTGAATCAGCCTTCAAGCTGGTGTTCCTCTGTTCCTCTCTTCACATTATACAGTGGTTCAACTTACATCCTTCAGAGAGGTCAATCAGCAAACCACTACATCTACACACACACACACACACACACACACAGTGTGTACACTTAACATAGAGCGAAAACCTTAACCGGACCGGGCATGAAAGAAAATAAAGCCATAACACCCTGAATCTGTGTAAATGTTTTCTTTGGTAATGAGAAGTGGTTTTGGGGATTGTGTTTCGGAAATTCCTGCCAAAGTCTGTGTATGATTTCTTAGCATAACATTATAGTCCATGACAGCAAAATGAGCAAACGGTGAATGAAGAGTCTGAAAAACTGGTTTGGCTTGAGGATTTGAATGGTCGCAACGAGGGCTCGATTTGAAGGGGGGATGCCTATCCCTTGGTTAAAAAGAAATGACAAAAAATCATTCTCCTTTCTCACCTCATTTGGATAATGTTGTTATGTCCACATTGATTTCTCATCCTTATTTAAGGTTTATATAGCACATTTCATAACAGTAAATTTAAGTTTATAATGATGGTCTTAATATTTGATTACGCTATACTGCATTTACATTATGTGGGAGAGTTCGGGAGGACAGGGAAACTTCCCATTATTCCGACTTTAAAGAAATTGCCTTTTCGTTTACTAGATAAAAATGGCGGTTGTAGTTTTTATTTAACATTAGCTCACATTAACATATAGCTGTGTTCATATTAAACATTCCCTAATATTTAACAGAACTGAAGCGGCTGGTGCAATGTATCAGTTGTAGTTCATTATAAACTAAAAATGTTAACTAAAATTCCTATTTTAAGATTTAATTTCCTTGGATGCATGGCATGTTCCTGTAGCCTGTTGCCTCACTTCTGGGTTCGGTCAGAGAAATCGGGTTGTCAGAAAGCTTTCAAAATTCCAACTCAGAATTCCGACTTGGAGGTCGATGTGAACTTTTTTCCCCCAGTTGGAAGTTACGTTACTATGGTTATTCCCATATAACATGAATTCAGCACTAGGCTATTACATTAGCATGCTGGCTAGCCAGCTAGCTTACTGTTTTGTGTGGGTTTTCTTGAATACCTAATCTTTTAATATTCTTCTCCTTGTGAAATTTGTTTCAGGGCAATTTTTCAAATAAAACATATTAAATAATAATAAAACAATAAAAGAAGGCGACACTGCCAGCTGCATTTTTTTTATGTGTTTAGTGTATAGCAATGATTTGAAGTATACAAGACTATTGTAATACAATTATTTTAAAAATCTAATGACTGTAGAATTAATTAGGGATTATAATCTGTTCTCTCAGGTTGCAACAAAAAACAGAAATTGAAACTTCAATCTGAAAGAAAGAAAATCTCCTGGCTACAGAAACACTTTGTGAGGTGTGGTGGGTTGGCACGCTACAGAGATCCTGGTCAATATTCTTTAGTTTATGAATGAGCAAAGGCTTATGAGTGGAAATCTTGCCTTTAAGAAATAAGAAAAAGGAAGTGTGTTGTGTTCAGTCACGTCCCCGTGCCTGACTGCATCCACACCCAGCTCAGAGTCTCGTTTTATTTTGACTTGATTGAAGCCGATGCCCACCCAGAACACACACATACACATACTAATTGAAAAGTTAAGGCGTTGTTTCTCTTGGCAGAAGGCCTGCCCATGCTGCTGTGTGCTGAAAGCGTGTGTGAGAGCTCATTATCGTGCTGAGTTGAGTGCCGTGGGCTCGGGGCAACGTGCAGAACCCAACCAAAGGGCTGCTGAATCAGCGAGAGCACCACCGGAAACTCCTCAGCTACAGCCTGCGCTGTTAGAACACAGACACTCTCAATTCAGTTCTACTTCATATCTCCTTTTGGCTTTGAAAATACAACGGCTGCTTTGCTGAGAAAATCACACATGTTGTGAAGTGAATTCATTTGATTTAATTTAAAGAAATAGTTTGCCAAAAATTACATTAAAATTATTACTTCAAATTTAATCGATCAGCCATGACATGTTTGATGTTTGCTTCTTTAGTTTTGCACTGGCGCCGAGGCTCATGTACAGTACTGTGCAAAAGTCAGAGAGCACCCTTTTGTTTATTCAGTTTTCAATCAAATGGTCATTCAGTACTTATTG
>JAOUQW010000016.1:2803012-2813141 GCA_028565825.1 Olivaichthys viedmensis
CACAGTTTGCACAAGATCGCCTGGTTGAATTTCAAGGGTACAGTAATAAAAGCATTAAAACTGAACGTTAAGTAATGATATGTCCTGTTTAACTTGCAAAACAGACCAGAGTAATCAAAACGAGACCTTGGACTTGGAGTACGGCACCTGAGAGCCTCTGCAGTTAGACATGATTGCCCTTGACTTCATTTGCTCAAAGTCTCAATGATGATTAGATATAACCAAATCCTCTTAATCACAAATACGGTGAGTTCAAATAACAAGGAGTTAATAAACCTGACTCTCAGCAATGTCAGTGTGTATTAGTTCAAAGTAGTGAAGGGGAATCAGGAAAGTTTTAGATAATCAGAAATAGTTGAAAATGGGAATATTTAGGAAAATGTCTACCAAAATTAAAACAAGACACCAAACAATCAAACCTTGCCAAGAAAAGGGTAAACATATTGGCTTTAAACATATATCCTTTTGTCCTCTCTCCTTGTCCATGTGATTCTCCCAGTGCCCTTTACTGGGTCTAATTAAAAAATAACAGAAACTGTAATCAGAGACAGGTCTCATAAACAGCATTATGTGCCCTTTCTATCCTTTAGCAAACTGCAGAGTTTAATCAAACAATTTCATTGTTTATTCAATTACAGTATGGACCTGATGTATAAATATAACCTAGGAGATATACACTACTGTTCAAAAGATTGGACTTGTAGCTGTCAGGATTAGGGTAGGCGGATGCAAGCGCGGGCAGTGGGCGAAGAGACAATGTCAGGGGATTAGGCAAGCTCGTAGTCGGGGGACAGGCAGAAGGTCGGGCGAGGCGCAGACAGGGTTTTGGGGGCAAAGGCAGGGTCCAGAAGTCCGAAGCAGGGTCGGTAATGGGAAGGCAGTCCAGGAAACGCTTGGTATCTCAATATACATCAGAGCAATACTGAGCAATGAGTCTTGGCGTGCTGAGGCATATATAAGGGTGTGACTAGATTGCTCTCAGGTGTGTGTGCATGTGTGAAATTGTGAGCAGGTGCGGCTGGTTAGAAGTGCGGTGAACTTGAACGAGGAAGTGACTCGTTTGTGCTGCGCGGGGGATTCTGGGAACTGTGGTCCTGTATGGCTGGTGTGTGTGTGACAGTAGCTTAAAAGTTTCAAATCAATATACTCAATAATATTAAATCTATTTAGTTGCAGATACATATATACAATTATCCAAATATGGTGCGAGCACTCTGTCACTTTACAGGTTTCATTTGTCATTTTTCATTTGAAAAAAAATAAGAAACTCTAGTTCTGTCTAAAATTATGTACAGCAATGTGGATAATTCCAAAATGAGTGAGAAAGCTGCACAGTATCAGGAATGTTATAATAAAATTAATATCCAGAAAGTATTTAGAAAGTGGTGATCAAATCTTGAGGTCATCACTTTGAGGAGAAATGTATACATAATTGCAGTATTATTATTTGCACTATTAATAATTGATTCACTTTAAAAAAATTACCACATAGTTGATTTACTGAATAAAACATCTCTACATACCTTTAGGTTTCTGGTTTATATTATTTAGATCTTCACTGTATATGTTTTACTGAATTAAAATAATAAGTGTGAAATAAAATATGACTGGTGATTGCAAACCTTTAACTGGTACACACAATTTAAAAGTTATTGGTCTTTAAATGTCCAACAAAAAAAAATGCCAAGAATACTTACTCAGCAAACATTTATCCTTGTCTAAGCTACAAACAAACCACAACTTAGAAATAAAGCAGTTCGGACATTTATGATTAATTGTGACACTTTTGTTACAACATGCGTATCCAACAAATTAATTATAGTACTTTATTGGTGCTTTATAAGGCATTATTAGATGTCATTGGATGATTACAATTCATTGTTACCTAGATAGACCGAAGTACAAGGAAAGTGATTTATAAATCTAGATTTATAGAAAGTGTACCATTATTTCTTTACAAAACATTTCTATCACATAGGTTATTGCTGTTAGATGAAATCAGTACAGGATTAGTTAGAAAGTCAGATAGAGAGAGTGAGCCACAGAGAGGGTGTTGAAAATATTAGAAAAAGAAGGAAGGCAGTTGATGAGATATTACTGTTAGATAAAATGAGTGCAGGATTACTATATGAGAGGGATTTAGTGCGAAATATTGGAGGAGAGGCTAGCTATTAGAGTTCAATAAAGAAGCTAAAGGCTTTTCTTAACCCATCATGTTCATCTTAATTAATGTCACACTCAGGAAGTTTAACTGCATTTGATTTAAAGCCCTTTCTGCCCGGTTCTCCTCATGCCTCCATTCTCTCTCTGACTACGCCTTTAAACTTAATTCAATCCTAATGAACTGCTATTGATGGAACTATAAATCTAATAAAGCGAACATGCTCAGGCCTTGAATTTGACGTTAATGCAAATTGTACACAAACGCACATTCAGACACACTTAATATTTTGATTTATCACCTATGTTGTACCATACTACACTTCTAAATATTTTTTTACTACGATTACCCTCAGCAATGAAGAGTGAGATAGGTAGAAAGGATGAGACCGAGAGGACATAAGAAGTGTAATTGGAAGAGATTTTTTAGTAAAATAAATTAGTTTGCCCTTCTACCAAACAAGGCTGGCGATTTATTTCCTGGAAGCAAACAACTTTATTGTGATATGTAACAAAAAAAAAAAGAAGCCTTGGTTTTTGAAAGCATGAGGTCAATACAAGGCAGAGGTTTGGTTCATTATAAACTATGTAAAAATCAACAGTGCCAGAGAACAATTTCTCAAAGAGCCTAGTGTAAAATACCTAATTATAAAACTGAAATGAAATACATATAGAAAATGTTAATCCTGGAGAAAGACCTTTAATCAAACACTAACTGCAAAAATAATTAATTGTAGACAATCTTGTAATCTCTGTCAAAACTGAAATTGTATATTTCATTCATAACATACAAAGACTATATCATTCATATATAATATCATTCAGTATCAATATACAACTGTGATGTAAATATGGTGTACATGTCATATATCAAATGTAACCTCTGTATTCTCAGTGTATAATTATTGTAATGGATAAACCTAGGCTTCGCGGTTATATTCACAATTACCACACTCTGGCACTATATAAAGCCATCGGGGTCATGCCAGCAAAGATGAATCATGAAATGATGTTGTGTAGATGTAGTGATTTCCACAGAATGACTCCGTGTTCCTGGACTTCCATTAAATTATCTATTATTTAGTACTTACATTCATAATATCCATTATTCGGTACTTATGAATCATTAAGGAGGAGTTTGGGGGCTTTTCACAAGTAAGTATATTAACAGACACACAGCCAGTCAGGAAAGTGGAGGAGGACATTTTTATCCAAAGAGAAGCAGCTTTCCCCATTCAGATTATTTTTCAGAATCCCCTGTTCTCTTTGTTTCATTGCTTGTATTGATCTAAGTATGGAGTAAGTAGCTGGTAAGTAGATGCTTTGATTAGCATGTTTTTTTTCACGGATGCGTAGCTAACCTTGTAGAAGGCGTAGGTCCCCAAAAAGTGGACCTTTTTCCGTTACAAGCACTGACATTAAGCAAGCTAACCTTTGACTTGATACTGCTATGCGCAAGATCACAACTGGTGACAACTGTAACTAGTTAATGTTATCTTTCACATTAGCTAGCTAGTAGGCACAACTGAATAACTGGTAGTGACGTTAATTTGTCTGCTACAATTTACCACCTGTCACCAAATAATAAAGTGGCACAAGACAAGTTAATACAGGTTCACTTTGTCTCCTTTCACTTTGAGAACAGACTTTCTAAGAAAATAAAGCTGACTCCATGCATTTTTTTTATTCTTGCTCTCTATGACCCTTGCAGCCTGCTTTAAGCAAATGCACTCTACAGCTGTAATTCCAGTTAACAGAGAACGTTATCAGAACATTTAGTAATGCATTTGAAAGGTTCTAATAAGGTAAGGCTGTAACATTACAAATATAATGTTCCCTGAATGTTCTGAACCAATGTTCCCAGTTAGACAAAATCTAACATGATGAATGTGTTTATCTTAACGTTCCTATAACTAAAAAGCTGCTGTTGCAGCAACATTGTAGGAATATTTATAAATGTCACATATGTAAAAACATTTTCCAAACATTCAGAAAACCTGGTAGATTAAACGTTCTAGCTGGGAAATTACGGTCGGACCACAGAAACTGATACTGCATACTTTGACAATATTAGTTAGGTTATTGTATTTACTAATTCATTTAATGGAAGGATAAAATTATTAATAGGCTATATAACCCCCCAAATCATGTGGTAGTGACTATGAGATTATATGGTTAAAGTGCATGGTTTAATTTAGATTGGCTTTTGACCCTGTTTTCAGTCAGTCTAAGTTACAAAGCTGCAGCTAAAATCATAACCACAATTATTTTGCTCAATATTGAAATACCGATTATTTACCACAATTAATTGATCAATTTAGGAACAAAAGTACTGTAGTTCATTATTGTACATTTAGAAGCCTACATTCTTTCAAAAGTATGAATCTTTATATGAAAGTAAGACTCATCTTTAGTCACCCTCTTACAGAAAGATGAAACCAATTTAAAACAAATGGGGTTTAGACACTTCACATGCGATTCTTCACATGATGCCACGTGTTTAATTGAGATCACATGTGCAATTACAGGGTATAGTATGTTGTTGAAATACACCTTCGCATGTTATCACATGTGATCACATATTATTCACATGATGTTACATATGTTCACATGTGAAATGTGTTTGATTTTTTTCGTAAGGGCATTAATTAAGTGAATCTTTTAAATGCTAAATATAAACAAAATTAGAATCAAAATCAATCAATAAATGAATAAATAAATATGCCACCACAGCAAGCAACCAAACAGATAGCTACAACATGAATGGGGAGCACGTGGTATAATGCACAAGTCCATAATATCTAACATGAGACAATTAGTGAACATTAGCTAAGCTCACAAGCAACACGGTCAATTATCCTTCATTAATTGAGGAAGCCAAAAATCATGAACACTTTTAAAATATTATTAATTGTGCAGCCCTATTAGGTTGTTGTTCATAGTTTGGGTTCACCAAGAGTCATGTTTTTTTTTTTTTTTTATGATTAGTGCATCAGTGTCTGAGTTTTGCTGTGAGCAATGCGGCATGGTTGTGTCTTTCATGCTTTTAAGGATGACAATGCCCTTCTTCCTCTATCTCTCCCTTTCTTTCCCGTAAATCCACAGTTAACAGACTGAGGGCTAAAAGCCATGCAAATGTGTAACACATGAGGTCCAGAGGCAGGTGGATGCAATTGCCAAGGCGTCTCATTTGAGCTCATCCAAGAATGTAGATGGCAGAGATCAGATCACAGGCAGTGTGGTTCACCAAAGGCAAATCCATAATCATTATCCACAAACCAGCTAGGCGAAGGCCAAAACCAGAAACCCGTGACTAAAAACTAGGTCAAGGAACTGGGGAAAGGGGAAACTAGAGAACTGGAACCACAACTTAGAAATGCAGTTACTCTCGTATAACATACCTTTACACCATGAATCAAATTCAATACAATGAGTACAGTATATTGTACTTATTGATGCCTTAACTGATGTTGGCACTTTTTTGTGTCCATTCTTCTCCCTACAGTGTTCATCCTACAGATTTTAACCCTGCATGTGCCCCAATTCAGTGAATTATATTAAGTAACTATCGATAGGAATGCATTATTTATACAATCGTTTGTGCTCCTCCTGTATAATTTTTTTCTTTCCTTTTTTTTCTTTCTCATTTGAATTTGATTCATCTACACTGTGTTAGTCACGTGAGTGTGATTCATGTACACTGTATCAGAGTCATTTGTATTTGAATCATTAAAGAATAATTTCTATGATTTGAATTTGATTCACGTACAATGTATAAGAGGCATTTGAATATCATTGAATAAATAATCATATCTAAAAAAAGAAAAAAAGAAATGCAGTTACACAATGCAAGAAAATCAGAGTGGTATATACAGTATACTGATATACAACAGAACAAGACACAGGCGAAGACAAACTAGAGGCAGGTGGAAACAATGATCAAGTGATCCAGGGCAAATTTGAGCAGACACTGAGGAAAAACAGGAGGTAAACACAAGGGTTCTGTGACAATATGGTTATTTAGGGCTGAAACACAGAGCACAGATTAAAATTCAGCAAAGCCACAGCTTCCCTCGCCAAGAATCTGGTCATTAACATGAAACTGCAAAAAGCTCACAAATCCACCACAACAAGTCCAACAACAACAATCCCAGCATTGGCTAATAAAAGCAGTGTGTAGAAGTTCGGCCCAAGTCCTGGCCAAAACTTTTCAAAGAAAACTTTCATTAGTGAGACAGCAGTGAGCTGACTTGTAATGGTTTATAGCACTGCAGAGTGTGAGACTGGTACAGCGCCCAGCTGCTGTAATTCTCCCTGCTTTATTTAGGTGCTTATAAAAGGAGCAATCAACTCTTTAATTAAAGCCAATTTTCTGACAGCAGCCATTCCAGGGTGAGGAACACATTCTTCTGCTCACAGTTTGGGATGGACGGCGGAGCCAGGAGACTACGGACTAAAAAAAGGAGTGTCATTTTTAGCCGAACAGCACAATCCAAATACAAGTGTTCAGCACAATGGCCTACTCAGTAAATCCCTAAAGAGGACCAAAGGCTCAGATGCCTATCACTGCCAGGTATTTCTCACTTTTGAAATGAAGACACAAGGTGAAGGCTAATTAAAATCATATCCTCTGTGTTATTATACTCCCTTGAGCTCATGTATGTGGTGTATGTGGTTATAGACAGAACTTTTTTTCTCACAGCTCAACTAAGTGGCACATATATACAAATTGTCTACCCTCATGCTTGTTAGCGTAATGTGTAGACTTCAGTTTTAGTGTATTTCTCACACACACACACACACACACACACACACACACACACACACACACAGAGACAGAGCGAGACAGAAAGAGAGAGAGATCTAAAATGGTGAGTGGGTCTGCTTTGATCTTCACTCTTCCTCTAAAACTTTGTACATTTTGTTTGTGACTTGGGTTGATCCCTCATCGATTAAAGGAATACTCCAGTGTTTTCAGCCTACTCTCTATCTACTGCATTTATAGCAAATGTGTAATTACCATGGACATGGATTTTGAAACGTTCCCCTGTAATGAGAAAAACAAACAAACAGAAAACCTGTTAACTCAAAACTCACTTATAATTTAAGTCTAGGGGAAGTTGTTGAATTCGGTCAATAAACGTTTAAAATGCGCAGCTATATAATGCAAATTCAAAACTACAACTGTAACACTCCAACAATGAAGTTATGTTGGAGTTTTATCCAATACAGTAAAAAGTAATCCCTGTTGCATTCTATTATAGTGCATTCACGTCATGTCAGAATTACGGTAATTACGAGATGACGGCTCAGAGATTCTACTCAGAGCTGTTCATGAGTCGTTAGTTATTTCTATGGCAACGCATACAACACCTTAATGTCTTTTAGATAGAAAGCTATGCTATATGTTATGCGGTCAATACTGGAAATTGATAGGGAATGTTTTAAAGACACATATGGAGTTAAATCTTGACATTATACTCCCATTTATTTAAACTGTGGAAACCAATGTAATTTTTCTTGGTCATGTCTGTTTATAAAGTGACATCACACACTGTCAGGTCCGGGCTTTCAGAGTTCCCAATTGGTAATTACGAGTTTGAGGGAGACGTGGACACTTTTTACAAGTCTGAAACTTGTAAACACAGTAATTCCGACGTGACGTGAACTCACTTCACGCTTTCTCTAAGATTTTGTGGTATCCATGCACGATCAGACCCACACAACTATCCACACAAAAAGTAGCCCCATCTCTGAAAGGACGAATTATGCAGATTTAGGGTTAATTTACAAATACCTTTGGCTGAACAATTAATAAAAGTGTTCTACAAATATCCATGTTTCACATATATGTTTATTGACTGCCCGACAACTGCCCTTAGACTTCCATTATAAGTGAGTTTCTAGTCGATGTGTTTTCTGCCATTTTCTCAGTACAGGGAAACATGTTGAACAATGCAATAGATAGAGCTTAGGTTGAAAAATGCTGGAGTATTCCTTTAACCTTTTGTTTTCTTTGTTTTCATTTGTTCCCTGTCACGTGAAGTATGTTAAATGTTACCAGCTGTTCCTCGTCTGTCTTCCCTTGATTTCTAAGTGTTTAAATACCCGCTTGTTTCCGTCCTGTGTTGTCTTCCGTTTTGTGTGTTAACCACGCCTGTCGCGGCGTGTGTTGTTTTCTGTGTAAACCCGGTTCTGTACTAGTTAAAATAAATATGTTTAAAGTTCAGAAAAGCCTCGTGCTTGTGTCCTGTCCCCGCTGCTACGCAACCGTGACAATCATGAGGTGACCACCTAAAATCCAGCTAACAACTTCATGTTAGCAGAATGTTTTCTGAACGTTACAGCTCTAGAACTGTTGGTTCTAAGAATGTTCAATCTGTCAGGTTTTCTGGATGTTCTGAGGTCATTTTTACATAATGTTTATAAATGCTATATAAATGTTATAAATGTTATTTAAATGTTCCTACAACGTTGCTGCAACATTTTAAGTTGTAGGAACATTAACGCTAACATTTCCATTATGTTCGTTTTTGTCTAACTGGAAAGGTTGTATGAGCAACGTTCTTGTAACATTGTTAAGCAAACCATTATTACAAAATATGTTTTTCTAACATTGCAGGAAGGTTATGTATGTAACGTTACAGCCTGACCTTCTTAGAACTTGTCAAATACTTGTGATAACGTTCTCTGTTAGCTGGGGATACAATCAAAACATGTTTGGCAGCGTAGCAGGGGATAAGGATAAATATCACAACCAACGTATAGCATTCATATCAACAATGTGCAGTAGGGAGTTATGAAATCTGATACAGGTAAATATACATACAGGTACATATACAGTGGGGTCCAAAAGTCTGAGACCACATTGAAACTTCACCACCATGTTTTACTGTTGTTTTGATACACTGTGGTATCAATCTCTCTTCTGTTCATCTCCTTACATAAACCATTCTGTGACTGCCCTAAATTTGGATTTATCAGTAAATAGGACCTTTTTCCAGTGATCCACTGTGAATTGCTAGTATGTCTTAGCCCATGCCAAGTGTTTGGCTTTGAGAAATGGATTAGAGACTGCTACTCATCCTTTGAGATCACTACTAGCTAGCCTTCTTTTGACAGTAATTTTGCTGATTGGAGTATCTCGTTCTTTATTCAACACATTCTGTATCTGTGATGAAGTTGCTGTTCTTTCTCTCAGTGAACAAAGCTTCATGTATTGGTCTTCTAATGGTCTTCTCACTTTGGTCTGTCTGATCAGGCTTTGGATACAACTGATCCAGTTTCGGCAAAGCGTTTTAGTGTGCCATACAGTGGCAATGAAAAAAATCCCAGATTTTCAATGTGGTCTCAGACTTTTGGACCCCACTGTACATACACTGTATTTATCAAACCTCTCAGAGTAATCCTAATAACGTAGGGTCTGTTTTTGTGTGTTATTGCTTTGGCCATTGTCACTACATACTAGATCATACATTAAAAAATGTAATAAACATGGGCTCGCTTTCCATACATGCGTACTCATAGTTATATTAGTCAGACAGGTGTTTGTCAAGACGGCTGAGATTTGTATAATGTGCACTGTTCTTTGTGTAAACACGCTTTCAAGGACATATAAAGTGAAGCCTTGGCCTCTTTCTTGCACACACACATATGCAGAATAGGGTGCTGGAATGTTATCAGTGGTGTTCCTAAAGGCAGGAAGGCTGTATCTGGTATGTAACGTCTCTGGCATGGCATTCCTGTGAGCGGACAATACATGCCAACCCAGCCGAAAAAAAACACAGCTCATGGGAAATGTGTGTGAGGAATGTGTACATTCTTCATTTGATAACACAATGTTTCAGCAGTACATTGACACTAGTTTGAGAAGTCACTCCAGGCTATCGGTTTAACGTGTGTAGCACGGGAGAAGAGGCAGGACGCAAGTGCGGACGTTCGGTGTGTTTATTAATCTTAGGGGTAATCC
>JAOUQW010000016.1:2866935-2879869 GCA_028565825.1 Olivaichthys viedmensis
CCAGAATTATTGGCACCCTTCACTATAATGAGGGAAAACGAATAACATATGCAATGGGTGATATGTGGATGCTGTGTGTGTGTGTGTGTGTGTGTGTGTATGTGTGTGTTTGTCTGTGTGTGCTGTTCTGAGGGAGTCAGCCAGAGGTTTAGTCATTTGGGGAAAAAGATTCCCAGAAAACGATCCTTCAACATCACCATGGCAGCACTCATTAGTAACCATAATGAAGGAACAAGCCATAAGCTTAAGATCATAACGAGCTCGCGGCGCCTCCTCACCAACACCAAATCACTGCTCAAACCTGAGGGTGTTAATCAGCTCACAACAAACGGCGACAAAAACACGTCGAATTTACAACTGACCCCAGTACGGAAAATCTCTTAAGTTTCCTGTTAAATAGCATGGGTCATTCCTCTGTGTTGTGTGTGTGTGTGTGTGTGTGTATGACCTCTCGTTTGTTGTTTTCTTCTGCCTGTTAGAGAGCAACTGTGTTTATATCCATATTTGCTCATCAAAGACCCTTTTTACCCTCAAATGCCATGATCTACACTCTCAGAAAAAAAGGAACTAAACTGTGCCTTTTTTGTCACTGAGGTGGTACCCTTAAGGGAACATCTTTTGTACCTTTAGTATGTATCTTTTACCTGGAAAGGTACAAACTTAGTGTAAGTTTGAATTAGAATTATTTGATTTAAATTTGAGTCTTATTTTGTACCGTCATATTCTCAGTAATTTAACAGTTGTCAAACCTGTTAAAATATACCATAACAACCACCATTTTGTTCATCAACATTAGCTAAGTTAACTAGTTACTTAGTTACAAGTTAACTCCATGGCTCGAATGCACAGCTGAATAAGTGGATGTGCTCATTCTTACTTTGCGAATGGAAACTCTACTGATGGCCATTTTTATTGTAAAATGTTCTCATGGCTGCAGCCAAGCTCATCCTCCATTTTGTTTTAACTCAGCTTATGAAGCCAATACCTTATCAGTAAGTGTTTTTCCCCTCCGTCGGTCAGTAAGGCTGAGATCATGTGGCTGTACTGCTCTCCTTCTAGGAATCATATCCACTGTTTAGGTTCGGTGTCCATCACCAGCAGACAGGTCCTCTGCAGGGAGGTTTTGTCTCATGCAGCTGAAAATAGAGCCGTTCTTAAAGAGCGCCAAAAAAAAAATCCCAGAACTTGATAGAACTGTTCCTGCATCAAAATACTACTGGTCTAAAAACCAAAAACCGGTGACATTAGAGTCTAGGGGGCAGCATCCTCTTATCACCCTGACAACAGCGCTAGCTAGAGGTACAACCTCTTAAAGGCATGGCATTCCCTTTGAAGGAATTAATTTGAGTGCACAGATTGGTCAAAGTGGGAAAATTGTCAATGCAGTGGTTTTTCTGCATTCTTTTAGGAAACAGAGGAAGCTGAAAATCTCATCAAAGAAGTAAGTTACTATTGAACACATGACAGGCCACGTTATTGCATCATAAAATATAAGAGCCAATCATATTTCAATATGCAAATATAGGCCATGCAACACCGATTTACCAGGGGAAAGGGCAGGGCATGTAGGGCTCGGGGCATTACCAATTTGCATATCCTTAGAATCTGGGTTTTCTTTTTTTGATGAGGGTAAAATTTTAGGCGCTTCAGTGCTTTTTTCTGTGTTTTAATGACTTTTTTTGTTGAAAAAACACATCAAGCTATTTTTTGTGGTTTTCAAGTTTTGGGTGACTTTAATACAAAATTCCAAAAAATATAGTAAATTGTGAAAAAAAGGTTAGCCATACACATATCTTCTTAGATGTCACTGTTTTCTCAATGTAATGATTAGGATTGACACTTATCCAAAATCACGTCTTTCTTTCTTTCTTTCTGAATACTTTGCTTCCTCTTGATACTTGTGTGCAAAGTTAAAACAGAACTTATATGTGGTGTCTATCATTTGCAGTGTGTGTGTGCGCGCGCCCGCGTGTGTGTGTGTGTCCGTCTGTCTGTCTGTCTGTCTGTCTGTGTGTGTTTTGGGACTGGATGGAGTGGTTGAGGTAATTGTTCCGGGTGCAGCTGTGTGTTCATGAGTGAGTACATGTATGCATTAAGCCCTCTGTAATGTCTCTGTGTGTGTGTGTGTGTGTGTGTGTGTGTGTGTGTGTGATGCATGAGAGACTGTAAGTGAAGAGGCAGAGAGAAGAGAGTGTGTGGGTTTATTATCTTTAATTAGGAGGAAGAGAGATAAGGACCAGCATACTACCATTAAGGTGATGGATTGTACACACACACACACACACACACACACACACAAACACCTTGCTTCTCTTTTCCCCTGACCCTTACACTTCAACCCAAACCTCATTCATATTTATTCTAATCATTTAAATGTCTGTGAAGTAAATTTCCTATAGACCTGGGGAAAATAAGGAAAACAGAAAGCAAAGAGGATAAGGAGGAAAAGAGCAAAGTGCTGCATTGAGAGAAAAAACAGAGGATGAAACCTAGAAACACTGAGAGGATCTGATGCTCAAACAAATTTTACCTCTGGTCCAGACCATGCAAATACACACAAACACACACACACACACACACACACACACACACACATTTGGAGTGTACTGAAGTTGTTTAGGAAAACTCTGGCCTGCTGCTTTAGCAGAGGACACAGGGATGAATCAGACAAACTGAGTTTGAAATCTAACAACGTTGTGGTCATCCTGCACAAAGTTATCCTGTGATAGTCCTGAAAGTTACCCTACACACTGTGCTTCATGTTTATTAGTGGTGAGACAGTTGACTGTGATAAGGAATCTGAAGTAGTAATACCGTTAAAGTTACAAAGTGTCACAAATACAGTAACATAATTTCCAGGTGTGGCGTGTTCCCACAAGACTTTTAAAACAGGGTATTAACAGGGTACTTTTTATAGAACAAAAATACCAGGTGAAAAGCAGAGAAAACACTCTTTCAACATTGTATTGATAAGCTGCTGAAGTTTGAGTGCGATGCTTTTTTAACACTCAATCTAAAAAATATTTTTGCAGTTTCCCAAACTAAATAGCTTAATTCTTGCACTGAGCTACACTGTTATATGTCATTTAATAGGGCATTAGCATCAACAGCTGCAGTGGCGACTATGAGGACTGGAAAAAACATGTTTTTTTGCGCATGTGTGAATTTGACTTGCTGCTTCCTGCCACTGTAACCAGTGGTTACTATGGCCAAAACACCAGTGTGATGTAGATGGTACAATATGAGGTTTAGGTTACTTAATTTTACATTTTCTATTGTGTGTTGTGTGAATTAGAATTTACACTAGATACTGACACTATACTTTCAATGAATTCAGAATAATTTATCCTGTAATCGAGTGATATTCAAACATTTTTTGGCAGAGCTCCATAATATTTATTGTCAAAAAAGATTAACTAAGAAGTAATGCCTATTACCCCCCAGCAGTGCCCCCCAATGCCCCACCCCCAAAGTTTGAATGCCACTTTTTTAATGCATAAATCTATTCTATTTTAAAATGACATTCATCATAGTCAGCAGTAACTTTGAGTTTGGCTGGTACTGCGTTATTCCAGATTTATTTCCGGTCGCCGTAGCTGTGCCTACAGCCGTCTGTGCTTAATGTCTCTAATGACGTCCTCTTTGCAAATGTGTAGTTGAAAGCAGAATATGACTCATTGGCTATTTGCACACGTCTCAGTGAGCACAAAGAGGTTTTAAAGACATGAAAAAGACGTCTTTTGCGAGATGTTTATGGGACATTTAGATTTTGGCCAGAGTAAAATATTTTAATGTCTTTCGAGGATGTAGAAAAGACGACTCTTGTGGTCGTAGGCTATACAAGATGGCAAACTTAAAACGGACCAGAAAAGGACCAATGACATCTTTTTATGGGTCCAGTCCAGCCGGCCCAGTAATGGACGTCCATGGACGTCAGATTTATTTTGAAACACATAACATTAGCTTGAATAAGTAGGAGCTCACTAATATTCCACTACAGCTGGAGTTAACCAGTTGGGAGGGACGTATACCGTTATTCCAAAATAATACTGAAAGCCATTTTATTAGGCTGTATGGTTATGATATTGCAAAGTTTTCAACCCCCAATTGCTTATCGAGATATTAAGCAATAATTAGAATGCTGTATTATTATTATGTGTATTATTAAGTGATTATTTGAAGCCTCTCTGAGAGATGGCAAAAGAGGAAAACAATTACTCACATCTTTCTACCCTCCATTAATCAGCCGTGTGTTTGAGGATTCCTCGGCTTCTGTGATCTTTGTAAGCTGACTTCATTCATCACATAATTGAGTGTTTAGAGAGAATGAAAGGGCCTTATAGGAAGCAAAGGGAAAATGTATACGTATAATTGGCTTGTGGATTTTGATAGCCATATCAAACTCTGTGCCATGAGTCTTTACTGTGCTGGATGGTATTATTGAATTGGTGCTCTGTATGTTATTCGGTTGTTTAGGCTTTTGACAAATGAAATAATCACTGAAGAGCTTTGCCAATATAAGTGAACTGTGATTTCCCCCATTTCTGATGTGTTTCCTTCAGTTTCTGGAAATTTCTATTGGTTTTACCAACCATTTGTTGAACTGCATTTTGACTTTATCTTTTTATTTAAACACTAACCCTGCGTTCACTTGCAGCTACGTGATGTGACAACGCAGTCGTTCATTTTCAACGAGATTTAGTGATTTAGAGCAACAACAGGTGTAGCGATTGTTGGTGAAGTAAAGTAAGAAAAAATAAATTGGTGGCGCAATAAAGTTGAGCAGAGTTTAGATTTTTGCAAATAAGAAGCAAAGTGATGTGAAGATTTCTCCCACTGTGAATTATCCATCATTTTTGGTTCTTATCAGATATTCTTTCCTAAGCAAGATGGAGAAAAAATTGTCACATCTATAAAAAATTTTTTTTAAAGATCACGCATGTAAAGATGGCCATTGCACTAGCAAGGTGCTACCAGGGAAACCATGGCAACCAGCAGTAAATTCAAGTCAGGAACGTCTACTAGCAACCAACGTATAGCAATTTGGGCGATGTGACTAAAAAAAATAGATGCCAGTGTGAACGCAGGGTAACACGACACATGAACCGCAAAGCTCTGGTCCAGTGCACTTAAACTGCACAAAATCCAAAAAGACAAAATGTAAAATCTTTGTACAATTCAGCAGACACTTTTAACTAATGTGACTTTCAAGCGAGGCAGAAGCCAATCCAAGCACAAAACTGAGCAGTTGAAGCACAATGGTGGCTCTCCAGCAGTCCTGGGAGTTGAACTCACAACCTTCTAGTTGCCAGCACAGAACCATAACTGCTGAGCTACCACAGTGCTGCTGCAGGTGCTGGGTTCATTTTAAACCTCAGCTGCATCGTGGAGAGAGAGAGAGATTTAAAATTGGTCTTGTGAAACATGTGCGGATGTCTCCTGGAAAACCAATTACACACTTAACACTGACCCGGACAGACAATAAACAAATCAAACTTTCTGTCACTTGATAAGGAGGGACAAACCAGTACACAAGAATTCGGTACACAAAAAATCAGAAGCATGATTATGCTTATTGATAGTAGGCTATTTGGGTGCCATAGAAATGGTTCAGCATAAAATAATATTTACACAATTTTCCACTTACACCACGTAGCTGAGCACTAATCTTTACCATCTTGAATAACTTTGTGACCCGTGTGCCCCACTCACTAGGCTCCGCCTCCCAATATTTAAAGACAGAATTGCACCGGAAAGCTGATAGTTATGCGGATGATAATAGAGTTCTACTTTGAACTAAAAGTTGAACTAAAAGACTGTCCTGCTATTTTTCCAAAATCACATATTTAAACTAAGAACTGATTTAATGGAACAGATTTTGGGTGACAGGTTTCCTTACTTGTTAGCTACATTAGCCTCATAGCTTCAGCGTAAAACTTAAAAAGCAAATGTTAGACACTAAACATCTCTTCGCTGATTGACTACATTTGGGGTAAATGGTAAATTGTATGAATTAAATTTTTTTGCTGAACTATTGCTTTAATAAATTAATGGAGCATTAGATACCCAACTTTAAGCTCTGTGTGTATGTGTGTGTGTGCGTGTGCGTGTGTGTGTGTACCTGTTTTTATATCTTGGTGAGGACCGACCGAATGTCCTCACAAGGACAGGAACATTGCTTTTTTACAAAAACTGCAGCTTTTATTTAAAAAACTAAAAGAGCCAAAAGATTTGCTTTTAGTTACTGAGGTTAGGGTTAGGTTTAGATGTAAGCTTGGCATTAATTACCTACAGTTATCATTATGTCAATGGTAGTACTCACAAGTATAGTAGTACAAATGTGTGTGTGTGTGTATGTGTGTGAGAGAGTGTGTGAGAGAATATCTTTGAGTGTCCATGTCGGTACATAATGAGGCATGGCAGTGACTGATACACAAGTGCATAGCTCAACACCTCGGTGAAGTATCCCTTCTCACCCCCTGAAATTCTCACACACACACACACACACACACACACACACTCTGGGGAGCATTCCTTATCCACTGTGTTCCTTCCTGTAGACACATCCTCATGCAGGCCGTACTCCCCCACTCTGCGTCACAGATTGATGATGCCCCAAGTCACTGGTATGACCTGTGCAAACCAAAAATGCTCCACAGGCTTCACCTTTTACTTCTCATAAAACTTAAAAAGGCTGATTTGTGTGTGAAATTGTATTCTAGATGCATTTTGCATATAGAATTAATTCTTGTTCTAACAGCCTCCTGTTTTGTGGTGGGTCGACCATGAAGCCTGGATTGAACCCAGCCTTTGCGGTGCCATAAGCAAACTTTTGTTTGAAGGGTCAAAATTGTAATCTGTTTAAAATAGAACAGATTTTTATAGCATTTTTTACAATACCGATTGTCTCAAAGCCATTTTACACACAGTTCGTGACCTTAGTATTATAAGGTTCTATCTGGGTTAAGATTGAATGGCAGATAGAACCTTATAATACAAAGGTCACAAGTTCCTTAACACCTAGTGACCAAGCCAATGGCGACAGTGAAAAGGTAAAACTCCCTAAGATGGAGGCAGAAAATCTAGAACCAAGACTAAGCAGGGAGAGTGTATCCTTCTCTGGTGCTGTGGTGACCGTGGTGGGCCCCCAATGAGGTGGTCCTGGCATTATAGATTCAGTTCTTTTGTCAGAAATTACCTATGTGGTTACATTTGTTGCTTCCACGAAGGTCACATGGTATCAAGCAGTCGCCTTACTTATATGTCAGATTGAAATAAATGTAAAACATTTCATTATTAAAAAGAAAAGAAATTGTTCACTAAAACTAGCTAATTAAGTAAGCTAGCTAGCGTTTCAACAAGGGGCTATGTTATTTTTCTAAACAGAAATAGCTAGGTAGTTAATAGTGCCATAAAATAAAGTAGAATATTAAAAAAATTTAGCAGGCTAGTGTTACACCAATGGGATTTGTTGGAGAAGGTTAACATAAATAGTAAATACCTAACTAGGTAGTTACAGACTATAATCATTCTATAAAATGTGGTATTAAATAAAAGAAGGTATTAAATAAGCTACCAGTACACCAAGAAGCTATCATTGATCATTGCAGTAGTTAAACATTACCTATAAAAGCTAGCTAGTGTCATGAGACAGAGTGGCGTCGCCGTCCCCGAAGCCCGTCATCAGCCCCCACAAGAAAATTCCAGCGGGCTTTCCTCCTTTGCTCCTGGGAGGCTCGTAATCCGGACTGGGTTGAAGCTGAGCCGCTTCTGTGGCTAGCTTCGAGGCGCTGCAGGGCTGCCCTCTCTCCGATGGCGGGATCAGGCGTGCTGAGCTTCGAGTTGGGCCCGCCGCTCCCTTCCCAGGTGGAGAGGCATTGCCCCGGCGCGATGATCATTGCCAGCAGCTTCTCCAGGCTGGTTGCCTTCTTGGTGCAGCTTGCTTCTGTCACGGTGTGTAGATGCGGAGGCAGGACACAAGCACGAAGCCGCTTAACAAACATTTATTTTAAACTACACACTAGAGAGACGGGAACACACACACACACACACAGCACAGCGTGACATTTAACATACGAACACAACGGAAGACAACATTCAACTGAAACATGGGGATACTTAAAGGGAAGACAAACGAGGAACAGCTGGTAACAATCAACATAATTAGATGGGGCGGACCAGACTCACACAAACAAACGTAGCGCACGTGGCGGCCGTCGCCATGGCAACCACCACGTGCGGCCCCGCACACCGCAGCGCGAGGCAGCATGCACGTGACAGCTAGCTAACTTAACTTGGATGGGGTCCTCAAGGGTTACTTTGTATGGATGATATCTAGGAATTTGAGTTGACATGATATTATATCCTTATAATAAGGATATCAACATACTAGTTATCACTGGACTGACAATCAGTTAAATGTAGTCAACTGTTAATCAAGGACCTCTTTTAGGCCTCAGGATGGCAGCTAGCATAGATAATATGGCTGACTAACATGCTAACATTAGCTTTTAATCTCCATATGAACTAGCAGGTGAGACATAGTCTCTTTAAAACTTTACTGGAACAAACATACTGCTGGCTTATAAAAATATTTGTTCTCTCCTCTCACTCATAATGCTGTTTGGACGCCTTTCTGTGTCTGACAAAAGCTAGCTCTGGATGATGGGAAATAAAATAATGACACTAGGAGCCAAGTAACAAGATTAGCTAAATAAGAAATATCAATACAATTCATGACGTCATTACCAGCAATGTGGAATAAACCTGGAAGGACTGTCTTGGACGGAGAAAGACAATGTATATATTTATGTATGTGTGTGTGCATGTGTGATTTTATGTCCTGCTGAGCGTGTGTGGGAGAGGGGTTAAGCGGGATTCATGAGTACATCATGCAGAACAGGGAGGCTGGCATGTGGAATATCATACAGCAGGAGTTGGAGATTTCGGACAGTCATCACGTCCCCTGACTGCCTGCTATCTGTGCTCCTCTCCTCCTGGACTGTTCCTTTTCAGACTCCAGCCTTGGTTATCCGCCTGGGCGCACCGTTTCAGGCTCCAGCCACGTTTATCCTCCGCTTATCGGCTCCAGACCTCAGAGTTCGAGCGGTCCAGAGATGGTCCTCTGAGACCAACCTGTATCTAGGCTTCCTGGGCGGAGATCAGAGCCAAACGCCTACCCCTTGCCTCGGACACACAAAGCTGGAGATAAGAGCCGGGGGGAAGTGTGTGTGTGCGTGTGTGTTTGTAAGTAAGTATGAAATAACTGAGGAGTGAAAAACTTCACACCATGTCCTTCCCACCACCCCTTTGTTTTCCTCCCCCTCTTCATTCCCTTCAGTCTAAGAAACGATCTTCATTCCAGTTTTGCAGATTTAAACACTGGTGTCATCCTTGTCAAACAGAGTGATGAGAGTGTGATGTTGGTTTGCGTGTGTGTGTGTCGCAGATGTGAGGTTACGACACCCGAGCACACGGCCAGCTCTCCTCTTTTCATTATCTGTCTAATGCGCTGTCTGGCAGGAGCCTGGCTACTGCTGCGAGCTTCAGCAGAGTTATAACAGAGAAGAGTGAGAGTGTGTTACACCGCTGACTGTAGGTAGGGACACCATCATTTGGTTTTTGAAAAAAGGACAGAGGGGGACAATCAACACTTGACACATTACATTTATTCATTTGGCAGATATTTTTATCCAAACCGACCTATAATTGATAGAAGATACAATCCAAGCAATGAGGAAGAAGGGCCCAATAATGGTTATTTGACAGTCCTGCGATTTGAACACTCAACCTTCTGATCACTAGCTCAGAATCTTATCACCTGAGCTGAACTATTAGAAAAAAAGGATTCTTCAAGGGTTCTTTTGATAATTATGAGTTCCTAACTTCCTAAAAAGGTTTTACTCAAAACCCTTTCTGATCAGGAAACACTCTGTTGTAGTGTTCGATCTTTGAGGGTTCCCCCAGAGGGACAACCAATGAACCCGTAAGGTTTCCTGATTTAACCTTTTTTCCAAGAGTGTACCACTGCCTTCAAAGTAATTAATCTTTATTACTTTTCATACTTTCAATTTTAAAATTAGATCAAATTAAACTATTAAATGTTACTAAAAGGTTTTATTAACTGCCTCCATATTGGCAAAAAAGAACAGGCTTTTTGTTATTTTTATCATTTGAGCTTCTAGCACCTTACATTAGACAGCACATTCGGCTCCACACTTGTTGCATCCAGGTCAATAAAATATGTTTATTTTCTAACTTGTGTGTAAATTTATATTGTGGCGTTTCACCAGTGAGGATGCATAACAGGAGGCTAGAATCATGTTGACATTTTTTTTATTAATGAAAATAAAGCACTGCACGCAGGCTGGAGAATGCAGGCTCTTAAAAGAGCTTTCTCTTTACACAGTACGGTACAGCATAGTGAGGTTATTAATCCAAATCCAGAACCCTGGTCAAGTACCTGTGTTCGTTTCCCTATCAGTGAAAGTAGAAGGAGTTCCCTGGAAGTTGTGGGGTGGTGACATCACGCCAGTGTTAACAGTAAACACTAACAACAGTAGCAACAATGGAGGAGCTTCAAGGTCTGATTAAACTAGTACTTGTCATTTGGATTTGTGTGAAGAGACTGAAAGCAGCCAACAAAACCGGACTTCCCGGGTTTTCTATTGTACTCATTGGGACCCTTTTACTCACTGCTGAAGTTTGCTGTGCTATATGGTCTGGTAAAAATGCCATTTTATCTAGCTAGGCTCCATCCCAAACTGCATACTTTGGTTCATAGAAGTACCTCACAATATGGAGTAACATTGTGTATTATTTTGACATACTATTTAGTATAGTACACGCTGAGAAAAAAATTGTTCCATAAGGGTTCTTTGGATAGTTAAGGATTCTCAGCTTCCTAAAGTGGTTTTACTTGAAACCGTCTCTCTGATAGGGAAACCCTCTGTTGTAGGGTTCTAGAACCTTTAAGGACAAATCAAAGAGCCGTTTAGGGTTTGGGATTTTGGAACCTTTTTTTTTTCTAAGAGTGCAGTGTGTGAGTGCAGATGCAACCCTAGCATTTTTTCAAAATGGTGTTGTCTGACTCGAGTGACGACATGTGACAATTCTGAGATAATTGTGCTTGACCAATCAATTGTCTGCACTATTTGTAGCTCCATCCATACAACATGTCCCTGTTTGGTACTCTTGGTACCCTGTAAAGAAGGACAACCAAATTCAGCATGAGTATAGTACAGACCAGTTGGCGATCACTTATCACCACACTGTCTGGTAGAAAAGCGCTGTAATCAAGAACTTGAACTTAGCTACTCAGGAACTGCCCCTGGCGTAAAGCGGCGCCATGTTATATGCCGCCCAATCCATATGCACACAATATTTTCCATCGATGTTCTGCTCTGTCCTCCTAGCTGTCTGTGTCAAATTGCCAGATAAACTTTTTTTTTTTTTTTACTTTACAGTGCATTTCAACATCTGCTACCTAGTACTCACAGTACCAAATGATGCTGCATTATAAATTTAGTCCGTATTGATATTTTAGACCTTAAAAAGAGGACATGTCTAGGAAAAAGAGGACGGGGCAATCACAGAGAAGAATGCTGGACCTGGCAGAAAATGCCCAAGAACAAAGCAATGCCATTTTTATTTTATGAGCAGGGGGATTCACTCCTTTGCTTCTAAACATCCCCTGCAGGATGGGCACAAATGGGACAAATGGGACTCGTGTGTTTTTGCATGATTGTAGAGGAAGCACTATTGCAGTCTGTGTTTTTGGATGGACGAGAAGCGCTGTTGGATGTGCAGCAAGCTTAGACAGGAAATTAGTTTTGGAGTTGCACTATCCTCTGTGCTCTCTCCCTCTATGGGAGTGCAATCACGTTCTTTAATAGTCTGATCTGGCGTTGTGTGTGTGTAGATATGAAGTCCCGAGTGATCGACTCCCACAGGCACACAGACACAGCTAGGATCCCCCGCTCCTTTTCTCTGAGAAAGCAGACTGATAGGAACCAGAAATGAGTCATTAATGAGCTCATCTCATCCTCTCACTCGGTGTCCCTCTCTGTCTCACACTTGCATGTGGTGTATAGTCTCATGCACCTGGATTGTGTGTGTGTGTGTGTGTGTGGGATATGACCGATGAGGAGAGGTACAGCAGGGCGAGTGAGCTGTGAGTCGTTTATTTCTGGACGAGTGGGGCTGGAGTGTAAATAATCTCAGTCTCACATTATAGATTAATCAGACGCTCAGCTGGATCTCACACACCATAGAACATAAACACAACTTTGGGATGAACCCACATCTGCGTTTGAGAGAGAAATAGCTAGAGAGAAAGACTAGACACCTTTGAAGCAACTGTCATTAACATTGTCACCCACTTGTCTCACAGTGCAAACGGAGAGAAATCTCACTTAAAGGAGAACGTCCTCAGGGAGGAGACAAAACGGCAAATGAGAGCGTTTTCAGAACAGAAAAGTGTAAAAGGGTCAAATGCAGCATGATTAAAGGAATAGATTAACATTTTTCAGCCTAATCTCTATCCACTGCATCTGTAGCGTATGTGAGATTACCACGAACAAGAATTCCGACACGTTACCCTGTACTGAGATAAGAACGGAAAACCTGTTTATTTGAAACTTACTTATAATGAAAGTCAAGGGGCAGTTGTTTAAAACAGGCGACTATATAACACAAATTAAAAACTACAACTACTACAGTCTAAAAATAAAGGTATTAAGATGAGACAGACATAAGAAAAGTCATGTTCCTATGTAAATCTATTCTATTTCCCAATAATTGAGCAATGCAGAAAAAGGTAATTCAGGTTAATTACACCTTCCCAAAGGTCCCATCTCTGTCCTAACAGACATCTTCAACACCTCCCTGAGACAGGCAGTTGTCCCAGAGTGCTTCAAGACGACCACCATCATCC
>JAOUQW010000016.1:2896614-2912194 GCA_028565825.1 Olivaichthys viedmensis
TTTCCCACTGGGGAACAAAGGTTCTATGTAAAACCCCACTACAGAGCGTTTCCCTACACTGTTAGAAAAAAAAGGTTTAATCTACTTGATTTAACCAGTGGGAAAACCATAGAACTCTTAAGGGTTTTAGAGTTAACCTTTTTTTTCTAAGAATGTAGGGAAACACTTTGTTGTAGGGTTCTACATAGAACCTTTAAGGGTTTCGCCAGAGGGGCAAGCCGAACAATTTCTAGATTTAACCTTGAGAGTGTACTGTAAATAGTTGAGTGAGTTTATTCATGTACAGCATAAAAATAATAAATGTGGAGGGTTTTAATTACAAGTTGTACTTCTGGTGCTGAGAACATATTTTACCATCCAAAGTCTAGACCTTCAGTGTAAATATGCAGCACAGAGATTTTCAATGCTTTTTGTTATTTATTCTGAGTGTAGTAGTTCATTCAGTTCATTGCAATTGCCAGTAAATGGTTGTTTCCTCCTCAGACATAGAATTCGCGGTTGGATTAATTTAGCTTTTTTTTTTTTTTTTCAACTAAAATGACCTACACTGTTCACGTCTTATTTTAATGGCAGTCATGTAAAAAAACTTGAATTTCTTGAGTCGATGTCATGATGACAAAATTATGCCACCTCCAATTCCCTGATGTCACCGGTTCATGGTTCCAAACCATCACAATTTTGGTGCTGTAACCAAACCAATTTTGCCGGCCAAAGAAACTTTTTGTTGCATTGGAAAAGCGTGGAACGGTTTCAGATTGAGCACCAGCACCTTGTGCGCGATAAAGGGTTACCAGATAGCCGCTGTTGGGCCCTTGAGCAAGACCCTTAACCCTGAACTCCTCAACTCTGTGCTTTTATTGTTCGTAAGTGACCTGTAAGTTGCTTTAGATAAAAGCGTCTGGCAAATTAATCAAATATAAATGTATAGATGCAAATCTCTAAAACTGGAAATAAAAATGACTTGCTATCAAATTCAAGAAATTTCTTTGTGTTCCCACTGCTAATATTGTGTTTACAAATGACATATTCTGGGTTCTCATCTCAGTAATGCATAAAGAAATTACTTTCAAAAGGTACTTAAATGAATAGAAATACATAACTTTTCTCCCTGCCATCTACATCAGTGGATCTTATTAAGCCCTTTATATCCTGAATAAAGTGTGTAACCTTACTACTCTATAACTTTAATGGGACAAGTAAGAGTGGCCTGATTTGTTCACTTTGCCAAGTGCCTGATATATCCAGACTAATCCAGAGGGGGGCACCACAGGACAGAAGCGCATCTCTTAAACTGACCATTAAGAGTATATTTATGGTTCTGTAATACACAGAATAAGCACTATGAGGCAGTGTGAACCCAGTGTGCAATAAAACAGGCATTACTCTTCAATGTTGTCTTCATTGTAAATTTCTCAAACACAATTGTTTAAATGTACAGAGAACAAAGCCTCATTTAACTATAAAAGGACACAAGCAAACATGCATTGGTGAATAGTCTTAACATACCTATTTTTCTTTACTGCTGTATTTTGTTTATGATTAAAAATGTGGGTCACAGATAGTGTTACTACTATGTATCAACTAGTGAATAAAGAGCAGCTACAACGTATTAAATATGAAAATAATACTAAGAACAACATGTAATTATACTGTATGTGTGTGACTCCTAATTTCGCAAGTTATTGCAGTGCAGTGAGCGATGAGTCAAGCTTTAACATATGGAGACGCTGTATAGTTTTACTTTAACACCATATTTTTTCAAAATTATAGGCACCCCCACAATTCATATATGGTGAAGCCTCCACGTGACAGAATAACAGCTCTGAGTCACTTCCTGTAATGTCTAACAAGGTTGGAGACGCTGTAGGATCTTGGAATCTCATGCAGAACATTTGAAGCTCCTTTATATTCTCAGGTTTGTGCATGTAGACGTCCTCTTCAAATCAGACTACAGGGTTTTAATAGGGTTCAAATTCGGAGACTGAGATGGTCATTGCAAAGCATTAACTATGTGTCCCGCAGCCATTTCTGTGTTGCTTTGGATGCATGTTTGTGGTCATTATCTTCTTGAAAGATAAATTTTCGGCCAGATTTTAACTTCCTGGCAGAGGCGACCAGGTTTTGGGCTTAAATGTCCTGGTAAAATCAAGACGCCATCAATCTTCACAAGAGCTTCTGGACCACAAAACAGCTCTAAAGCATCAATGATCCACCACCATATTTTTTACAGTGGGTTTGGAAGCATTTCCTTGTATGCATCCCCTTTTTGCTGATGCATGCTAATGGTGTGCATAACCAAAGATTTTGGTCTCATCTGACCACAACACACGATTCCAATTGTAGTTACAATAACGCTTAATGTTCAGATGCTGCTTAAACGGTGTGTTTTGTCATTTGCTAGAGTGTCATTTTCATGCAAACTGCATTGTGGAGATTTTCTAATATAGAAGCATGTAAATGTGTAAAAATCAGTGTAAAACAAACACACACTGTGCGAACGTGTGTCGTGTCATCTGAAGTGAGGGCTTAATTGCTTCCACCAGAGCGAACGTGAGTGGCTACACCTTCTCTCTGGCTGCCATCTGCACCCTGAACATAAAGCTGTAAATTTCAAACAGGGTCCAGCAGGTCTTCATACACACACACACACACACACACACACACACACTCAGTCACTCACTGTCTCCATCACACACGTGCACATATAATACTCACATACTGATTCAGTGATAGACACACACAGTATCAGTGCCAGTCTAACACATACACTCCCTAATTGAATAAGTGTGCATGGCTGGATTATGGCTAATTCTTATAAACCTTGTCAGATGTGAAGGGTCTAAGATGTTTTAATGGATCACACAAGGCAAATATTAGCGGAGAGTGTGTGTATGCGTTCACGAGTGCGTGTGTGTGTAAGGGAGAGGGAGAGTTTATGAGGTGTGAAATGTTTGCCCAGGTGGGGGTAATTATTGATTATGGGGTGCGGTAGGAAGGGTACCTCCCTCTGAAGTCTTTGAAAAGAAGTAGTGTTTTTTATACAAATATACTCCCTGCTTTACATCTCTCTCACACTCTTCTTATATAGTAATCATTCATGCTCATAATGTACTGGCTATTAAAAAAAAGAAAAGAAAAAAAGGTCAATTTACAGGCATCTATGCCACATTCTATTTGTAGTTATTTGGCCTTTTATTTTATGTTATAATATTTTTTCCAAGATTTGTAATTATTTTCATTGATTTATGGTCAATTCATTAATGATTGTAGATTCATTATTGTGCCTATCAAAAATATGTTTTTTTAAAATCTTTTAATAATTCTGTGTAAAGCACTTTAAGGTTTTGGACTTAAAATGAAAAAGTGCTACATAAATAAAGATGATTTATTATTTATTATTTATTATTATTATTATTATTATTATTATATCCTCCATGGCAATAAAGATTTTATTCTATTCTATTGTGCATTTGCGTAATGTCAGAATTATGATTAAATTACGATTAAAAAAAAAACATTCACGTCTTTGTCGATAGTGTAAATGCCTGTTAGAAACTCCAAGTGCCACCTTGACAGCATGTGATGTCATGTTTTAAACAAACATGACAAAAATGGCAGCAGCTTCCACAGTTAAAGGCGGTTTGAAGTGTAATATCAGGATTTTACTCAATTTAACTTATCTATCAAACATTCACTATAATTTTCTAGTAAACAAAGAACCGCCTACTTTCACCAGAAGAGACCATTTTATTGACATTGCAACTACAGACCATTGTTTCTGCGTGACATATAGGGGAAGGTGACATGTGAAAAGGGTGCTACAACTTTTCCCCTAACCCGTAGTATACACGCAAGGATATCTTGTCACTAACTTCTTCAAACAAATCTACTGATTGTAACCAACAAGTTTCTGATTGTTGCAGCCAGCGAAGTGTACAAAAATACATGGACCATCTAAAGCTGAGACTAGCAAAGTTTTGCCATTGTTTGCATTGCCATAGCAGCAAAAATATTTCCAAAATATTTCTCTGGAGATGAACAGCTCTCCAGAACAGAATCTCCAAGTTGTCATCTTGTAATGAGTGGGTCTGTCAAGAGGTTAACGCACTACTATTGCTAGTGACAATTTAGTGGCAATCGCACTATAGATTTGTTGTTTATTTTCAGCAAAAAAGCCAATGCAGAGCTTCGTAACTCACCCCAACTCCCTTTTATATATTCGGCCATTGCAAGTGAGTGGTGTCTCATATGAACTTCGCAGATGGACTATCAGCTCGCTAGTAACCCCAGTAAACATGCTAACCCATGAACTAGCTTTATAGCATTAAAAAAACACAATTCTTACTTAAATAAACAAACCATTTTTAACTCCTCTTGGATGGCTGATTCCAATTATACAGATTGGTGTTTGTGTAAAATCTTTTAACACATTGGTAAATTCCCATTCTTTTATTTAAAGCAAAGGCTTTCTCAGTAGTTCCGATTCGGGAGCTTTACCTATGAGCTTGGTTTGTGATGCCACAAAATCAGCTCAGCGGAGGATAATGACGTAGTAATTGGAACATTTTTAGCCACAGAATCTACATGCTAAATTAGCCAGATAGCCAATTGATGGTATATTTTGACAGGTTTGGCAATAATCTTATTGAGGATAAAGATGCTTTTATGCCATTTTTAGTAGTTTCATGGAGATTAAAAAAACATTATGAACAATTTATTACTAAACATAGATTATTTTAATGGTTTAAAATGGCACATTCAGGGGTACTTTTGGTGCATGATTCCCTGGAGGAACAGTTAGCTGTAGAATGTATTTATGATTATAGGCATCTTATGTTGCCTGATGAGAGTTTTAGAGAAGTCTGTTGTGCAGATCTGGTCATGTGACTCACTGATTAATTAAAGTATATGTTTGTAGATGAGTAAATCTGATTGTGGTTTAGAAGAAAGAGAGAAATCCAACCTCACAAAGGATAGTGCAAATGCTAACATTGACAGTCAACGGCAGCTCGTCTTGGGGGGACAACAGGGGAAGTCCTGGGCCTGGGCCAGGTGGGGGCCTGGATCCATTGACATGTGGAATAGGCGTATTTGATCAAAAATTGTTAACATTTAGGTTTTGTCCCAGGCCTGGTCAACGGTATTGCTATTAGGCTACTGTTAAGACACAGATAGAGAAAGGGAGAGAAAGGAATCTTTATGCATAAAAAAACACCACACTTTCATGCACACACTTAATTCCTCACTTGTTGTGGCTCTTTTCGAGCTCCATTATAGTCACACATTGAGCGTGTCCTCACCCTAAAGATGTGACTCGTTCCCCTTTCAGCATTCTGGTACTCTGAGGTGTCCCCAACGCAGTCCTCCACAGAAGCGGTGGGTATTTGTGTGTGTATGTGCAAGTATGTGTGTGGGCATACAGTGCATGTGCCTCTGCGATGTGTGTGTATGTGTATGAGGGGGATTTGGAAGGTAATTGGGAACAGCTGAGGCTTCCATCTTCGGCACTGAGTTCTGAGATTGGACCGTTTGGACTGAGCGAGGGAGAGAGAATGTCTGATTTTTAGCGTTTCTTTAAACAAAAGTGAGCTTGGCTCTTATTTAAAACAGATGGTGAAGGTCAAACTAAGCAAACAGAGAGAGAGAGAGAGAGAGTAAGGACAGAGTGAGAGATGGTGGGAAAGAAGACAAAGAAGTGACATATTGAGTATGAAACGCAAATGAAAAGGGAAAGGGAGTGACTCCTTGCCTCTATCCTGTATGATGGGCGACTGCACTTAGAAAAATAAACTTGTGTCATACGGTCTTTTTTCATATTTCACCTGGATTTGGATGTGTGGGATTCTGTATGTCTGCCTGGCAGACTCGGGCTGAATAAAATCACTTCAAACCGTAAACTGGGTTTTGGGGTTGTCCACCTGCTAAAGGGCTTTCTGTGATTCTGCGATTCCCAAGGATTCTAAAAAATGAATGTGATTTCTTCAAGTAGGACATGTTCCTGGATCAACATCCTTTTGGGCATTTTTTCACTGCACATTTAAAAACAAGAACCTGCCCAAACAAAAACCGATGAAACCCGGGGTTGTAGTTCATTTCCCTCAACAAGAGAGACAACTGGAATGATCTTAGTGACGACAGTAAGCGACTGCATCATTATTACGGTGTTCAGTAAGGGCAGTGGAAGTGGATTAATGTGGTGCGTTTGTCTGATAGGCTGTTTGGGTAATCAATAAGATTACAGATAAAAAGCCTAGTTAATGATGGGTTCTTAAATTCCCTCAATGTATAATGACAAGACGTAAAATGTGCACTGTGACGAAATGAAAATGATTTTCATTTCAACCGATGGTTGGTGAAAATATGACAAAATGAAAATAACATTGTAAGGACATTATCAACAACTAAAATTCCTAGCATCCCATATGATCAAAAAACAAAAGTGTTTATGCTTGTTTGGGGCAAAAAAAGACAGTTTGTGTTGGTATGTTTTTTGAAAAATTCAACTTAAACGTTTGTGCAAGCTGTGAAATGAAATGCACCAAAGAAACAGTATATTCTGTGTTGTTTTTTTATTTTTAAATTTTTTAATTTACTTTTGTTTGTCTGTGTATATGGTGTAGCATACTAGCTGTGTAATGCAGTACGTGTAACCAATCAGCCACAAACAATGCTGCTAGACCCCCCCCAGTAGTTCCCATTGGAACTAATCTTAAGCAGATACCAAAATCTGTACAACTGGAACCTTTGGACTGGACTGGTAGGTTATGGAAAAAGCACAGTTCTAATTTCTGGTGCAAAAGTTCTGGTATTTTATGCAGTGGAAAAACGCTTTTTGTTGTTCCTGAAACAATATTTCTTTTAACCAATCATTGTGCACCTTCTGCTCCTCCCACTCCTGAGCCGCTTGAAAAATTATCTCCAGACGCACCAGTCGGCTTCTAGACAGGAAAGCTGTTGTGTAGCTCTAGATAATAGTTCACAAAATTAAGCAAAGGTGATTATTTGTTGAAAATATTGAAAATGTTGAAAATAATGAAACAATTAGCACTGGCACTTTTAGTTGAAGAAATTATGTTCACCAATACTTAATGTTATATAATTAATTGGGTTTGTGGTTTTTTGGCTTTCTTTCAGATTTTTGGCTTTTTGTAAGGACTTGGATGTCACTAAACTGTCTCTGATGCCATAGCTCAGCGTTACCCAATCCTGGTCCTATTCCTGCACTGCACATTATAGCGTTGTCCCATTTCCCCACTCACAGCTCACTCATTAAGAGAAGGGTTTGTTGAGCAGATAAATAAAGCGGGTCTGTTGGGATCCTGCACCAAAATATGCACTGCAGAGGTACTAGGTTTTTAGAAACACTGCTATAGACCATCCGCAAGGCGATTATACACAGTTCTGATGTATTCCTATTTTGGAGAGCAGAGTCCAATATCCTGCAGCAGTCTTTCAACAAGAACTCCAACTCATCTTCCGACTTTTGTTCTCCGTTTGTCCATCCGTGAGGCCACGACGCCCTTCCGGGAGCGGTCAGGATCACTTTACACGCGACACCGGATCTAGAGTCTCCCTCCTGCAATGAATATTTAATCAAGCCCTGCGCCCGCACTGGACAAATGATTTTTTATTTCTGACAGTCGGCTACGAGCTCGAGTTACACGCGGCAGCAGCAGCAGGCGGCTGTCGTGACCTGGGAACAGGGCCTCCTCATAGCCTCGACTCCCAGGTGATACAGTATCACCTGGATCTATACCATGCGTTCGCTCGACTGTTCGGCCCTCGTCAATTCTTGTACATATATTCTGTCCCTTATAGAAAAAAACTGTGGCTATCCGGGCTGCTTAGACTGCCCTGGAGAACAACTGGTTCAGCCCGGCCCCCCAATTTAAAATGGCCTAGAACTTCCACTGAGACTGAACCATTTGTGCCCTTGAGAAGGGGGAGATAAACCCCCAGAGAGCCTCCAATAACTTTTATGGGCGGAAAGTTCAGTCATTCAGCGTATTTATGCTGCCAATTCTAGTTTATTTATGACTCTAATTAGCTAAAAACTTAAAATTGGAGACCAAATCAAACATTCCCTTCCAGGCTTTTTGAGGGCCCGACCCACATTAGGGCATTTTCACTATGCCCCCCAGCTTATATACCAAGTGTTTGTGTTAGGGTGGTTATGGCAACTAGTAAATATATCACTGAACCAAAGAGATCCCCAGTGTACGTTTATGGAAGCCAGGCACAAACGTATTTCTTGCTATTATTTTCATTCTTCCTTATTCTTCTTGCAATTATTTTTGTTGCTTGCTTAGCTAAACAGTAATATAGGCTATCGTGGTGCTTGCCTGAGTTTACCATGGTATTTATGACTCTGTCGGTCACAAATGTCTGGTGGTAAACTTTTTCGAATTAACAAGGACCGGACGTATGCTCGGATAGAACCACTGCTGAGTGGAGTGAGAAGAATTTCTTGAGGGACGTCAGCCATTTTTTATAGAAAATCACAGTAACAATGGATGCATCAAAAGATCCACAAGAGTTTGTTAAAATCATGGTTCAAGTTCAGGGCTAGACACGGGCAGATGTGTTGATCAGAGGTAAAGCCTCTTATGATCTTCATATCCATTGTTTAACCAGACAGAATAGAAAACTATGAAACAAGAGTATGTAAGGACACTTGGAGAACACATAAAACCTGGGAAATATCTCAGAACTGCAGTGTATAACATGTAAGACTTCACAAAACACACACACACAAAGAGAATAAGCTGTATATATATACAGGCTACTACAAGGGAAAAGTGGAAACAACGATGATGTTAAGAGCAGAGTTGGAGCAGGAGGAAAACAGGAAGCAGGAACTGTAGAAAACCAGGAAGTAAAGAGGAAGCTATGTGACATAAAGGTTATGGGGGATTTTCTGTTCACAGCAAGTGTGGACATTGCAACCAACCTGGTTCAAAGTAACCTACTCAAGTTCAAATGAACATTTTCCAGGAACCAGACGTCCTTGTGGATGTCCTCAGGTGTCTTGTACCGAGACTATCCTCCTCAGGTCCACTGGCATCCTATAGCTCGACTTAATCCTTCGCTTCACACCGCTTATCACTTAAACCCATAAAGTGGTATGCTGAGAGGGGGGTAACAGGGCCACTTTCATTAATTTAGGATTACGGAGGGGTTTCGTTCTAAGTTATATAGCACTAAAATAGAATCAGTCACTTACTTAAACAAACCACTCTCTTATTCAGCTCGACTTCACATTACACTAGAATGTGAACCTTATTGTATTTCCAGTGCAAGGGTAGTCTTACAGATGAGTCATAAGATACAGACTTGTGAATTAACATTTAAAAAAATAACATTCCATTAAACCCTCAATGCAACTTACAGTCTGTATTAGTAATTTTGGAAAGCCAAGTACTTGTTGATCATTAAGTGGTATTAAAGAACAGATCCCCCTCATGTTTTTTGTAAAATAGAAAGTAATCAGTGAATTTTTGAAATTGTTTAAATGATCTTTCTGTAATTATCAAAAGTTGTGTGCATTTTAGCAATGTAAATATTGTTTTTACTTAGAGACATGGAAAACACATGCAAACATCAAAAGACCAAAACCAGAAAAACAGCCTCTTGAACAGCCTCCATAATAACACTAATGCTTTTTGGAAATGTTCTCGGCTGTTTTGAGGAAAGTGCAGGTTATAAAGAAATTGCCTACGTGCCCAGCATGGCATAGTTTAGGGATGAAAAAATATTAGGGAAGTGAAATATTAGTGTTAAACAGTGGCCAGTCTTTATGAAATCTGGTCAGCATTTTCTTTTGTAGACACTGTACGATAATTGGAAGGAATGTATGTTTCAGTAGCTTATGGATGTTAAACACCAGTTCTGGAGGGCCACAGCCCTACAGAGATTTGATTTCTCTGTTCGAACACACCAAATTCAACCCACAAAGGGAGTAATAATTAGCTGAAGAGTTTAGTCAGTTGCATTAAACAAGATACAATGCTAAACTCTGCCATGCTGTGGCCCTTCAGGACTGGAGTCTGACATCCTGCAGGGCCAAAAGTGCATGGACTCATGAAAATTGCTGTTTGTCACTATAGATGCACTATTGAAATTGTTTGATAGAAGCTTCTATTATGTCTATAACACAAAGGGTCTGGGGGGATTAAAGGGGTGGATTCAAGATCTCGCTTTCTTTTCAACAGCTCAAAAATATCAACACATCACTGACAGAATGTTAATCTTGTTACCTTGATTAACTGTGAGGTGATGTCATCCATACCGCAGCTTTTCCACCCAGTCAACTGGCCACAGGAGGCTAATAAGGTCATCACTCAGGCGGATCTCTGATTCCAGATCAATACTGGTTGGGAATGTTGCTTTATTATGGCCTCTGTCTCATGTCCTCAACATTGAATTGGATAGCTATATGACACTTAATACACATGTTAAAAATGTTTGTTGGAAATATGGCAGTGGATCTGTTGGATAACCATGTAAAACAGCAGGGGTAGAAAGGAGAAATCCATCATTACAACATTTAATAGTGATAGTCTGCAATAATTGTTATTTATATATTTACAGTGGGGTCCAAAAGTCTGAGAGCACATTGAAAATCCAGCACCATGTTTCACCATTGTTTTGATACACTGTGGTATCAATCTCTCTTCTGTTCATTTCCTTACATAAACCCTTCTGTTACTGCCATAAAACTTGGATTCATCAGTAAATAGGACTTTTTTCCAGTGATCCACTGTGAAATGCTGGTATGTCTTAGCCCATGCCAAGCATTTGGCTTTGTTTCCCTTCCTGAGAAGTGGTTTAGAGACTGCTACTCGTCCTTTGAGACCATTACTAGCTAGCCTTCTTTTGACAGTAATTTTGCTGATTGGAGTCTCTCGTTCTTTATTCAGCTTATTCTGTATCTGTGATGAAGTTGCTGTTCTCTCTCTCAGTGTACAAAGCTTTATGTATTGGTCTGGTCACTTTTGGTCTGCCTGATCGTACTTTGGATACAACTGATCCAGTTTCAGCAAAGCGTTTAGAGTGCCATACAGTGGCAATGAAAAACTCCCAGATTTTTGGACCCCACTGTATATACAGTATTAGCATGAAGAAGTGCATTGTATCTTTCAGTCTAAATCACATTACCAGACTGATTTACAGATACAGTGAATTCCCAATTGAGTAGCTAATCTTAGTCAATGTACTATATTTCCAAGGATTATCTATGCTTTGGATTTTTAGCATAACAATTTCTTGTCACCGTTGATTACTTTGCAACTTGAGGGGCGTTTCCACCGCAGAAACTTTATCAGGAACTCAGAAACTTCAGGCACATTTCCACCCGAGAAACCAGGGCCAATTTTGTTTTATATCTGAGGTGGCTGACTTTATACACAAGTGGTGAGTCAAAGACTTTGCAGGAGTGTGTTTTATATATGCTTCTAGTTGGCTCAAAACAAGCAGCAAAGAAATCTCGAAGTGTAAAATTGTGCTTTGTCCGTTTGCAGCTGGTTTACAAAGCTACTTAAATGTTAACATCATTCATGCAACAAAACGAAACAATGAAGAACAACACAATTTCAATCTCAACCTTCTCCATAATGTTTGCTGTGTTGCTGTAATTTTGTCACATGCTGAAATGTTGTATCCGTCGCATAGTTTGTGTCATTTCTGTTATTTTATTAAATAGTACAATGCCTACAGTAAGAAACTTATCCAGAACATGTGTAGCTCTCATTCAGGAGAATTCCGGAACTCTTTAGTTCCTCAAAATGTTCCAGACCTCAGTTTCAAAAGGTTCCGGAACTCTTTAGTTCCTTTGGCTGCCTTAACTGTTTACTAAGAACAACGTGATCGAATCTAGTGATTGTCTAAGCATGTGTGTTTTCTTGACAGTCATGCTCTCATTGTCTCGTGGTTTCTAGCTCAAGGCTCTGGCACGCCTCCGTCTGTCCTTATCCAAGTCTTCGTTTCGCTAGTTCTTTCTCTCCCTTTCTCTCCTCTGCTGGTGTGTGTCTGTTTTTCGGGCTGGGCTGCGCTGAAAGGACTTCTTTAATCAGATCATTTACTGAGGGAAACTCGAGATGCTCTGACTCCCACGTTCACCAGGTACACACAGCGGGATTACGGTATGAACGCCCCAGGGGTGCACACACACACACACACACACACACACACATAAACACACACACACACACACATACACACATAAACACACACACACACACACACACACACGCACAACCTAAAGTCACATAAGGGGTTGGAAAGAAAATGAAAATGGAGATGAAGATAGTTTTAAAAAATTATAGGGCCTCCTTAAGCATTGATTGCTGGGACATAAAGAGGTTTTGTAATGTGGTATTGATTCTTAGTTGTCACTAAAGATTACGGGTGTAACGATATGGAAAATTTGGTATAATAATAATGATCCAAACCAATAAGGGATGGTGGCACAACAAGGTTGATGGTCTGGCACTGAATTTTCAAAAGCAGTTGATGGAAAAGACCAGAGCTTTGAATTAAATGTGAAAATAGCGTTATATAGCGTCTGTTCATACTGAAAATGAAGTATAATGGATTTGGAAAATTAGGTTATTTAATGATATTTTCCACAATACACGGATGCACTCACTAACCCACACACTAATCGGAAATACACACCCACCATGTCCTGCATATGAAAGCCAGTTATAAAGACAGAATAGTCTTGATGAACAGAGGCACAAACATCACTTGGTCTTTTTTTATCTCACCCTGTCTTGCACACACCTGGTGTACCTGTCATGGTGTTTGTGCTTTGCAGCTGTTAAAGTAGTCAGGGCTGAGACGTCCTGCATCACAGATGGACATTCTGTAAGACCTGTGTGTGTGTGACAAAGAAAGAGAGAGAGAGAGAGAATATAAGTAATTTGCGGTTCATAAGTGTGGTTGATGGATAAGTACACCGACCCGATAAATATGACATCTGTGTGAAACATCAATGTTCTTCTCAAACTCTTAAAATCCTGAATTTTGGAATGATGCCAAATGTGACCTACTGTTCACTGTGTGTGTGTGTGTGTGTGTGTCCACTGGGAGGATCAGGAGGCGAGAGGGGATCGGTTTACCCCAAAAATGTGGCGACCATACAAAAGCATCCCATCCGGCAGGACCTGGGAGACTGGAGGGAGGGAGGGGTTACCACCGCGATGGCAGAATCCAGGAAACTGGAGATGACATGAAAGGACGCATTAACAGAAAGAGAGAGAGAGAGAGAGGGAGAAAGAGAGAGAGAATAGATTTGGGAAGTAAAGTAAGACAGGAAAGGGGAAGAGAGTTTTTTCACTACCCTTTTTTTTACTATACAATGTAGCTCCGTGATTAAATCAGGCTTAATTCAGGTTTAGGTGAGTGTGTGTGTGTGTGTGTGTGTGAACCAGAGCTGTACAATGTTTTTAAACCACAATTAATGGTAATATTTCAATACTATGTTAACTTGTGAATAAGTGAGTCTGATTTCATAAGAAATTTGTACGAATTCAAAGAAATTAAGGAAATGTAGTTGGATTTCAGTCGATTGCATACAAATGAGGTCCTAAGAAGAGGTACAAAAGCTAACCCCACCCCTAACCCTAACCTTCGTAAGAATAGTTACCAAATTACAACTGCGAGACCATGTTGGAATAAGCATGTGTCTTGGTAATGTTGTTTACGTAATACAGCGAAAGAAAAAATGCATTACACTTCTATGGTTCATGCCACGGCCCACTTGAAAACTACAAAGCAATTAAAGGTACTTTTTTGATACTTTATTTTTGTCTTTTCAAGTTAGAGCAAACCTAGTAGTAAAGAAAATGTGAGTTTAGTATGGCATAGCACAAATAGGAAGCAAGACCATGAACCAACACTGCACTTCCCCAAGCATACAGCTACATTAGTAAGCATACGGCTTACATACAAATGGTCACAATGGCAAAGTTATGGTACCATTACAAAAAAGCAGATATTGAAATATTTATTTTAGAGTATTATTATAAAAAAAAGCAGATATTGAAATATTTATTTTAGAGTATTATTATGACAAAACGTTACGATATGCTTGTTACACAATTTACGGTTACCATGTATGAAGGCATTAGGGTAGTCAGCACTGTGCTGCATTTAAATCTATTTTCTACCGTAGAGAGGAAAATTACAATATGCTTATAGGAACAGTGTAACACCTCTCCTGCCTTAGTTTCAACTTAATATAGCAATATAGAGCGAATAAGATCATATACATCATAGAACAACATGAATCAATATCTACTTTAGGGTAGCATGCCTTCATCCATTAACTACAGTTTCTTAGGTACATTTTCACAGCGCTTAGACCTTTGCAATGGCTCAGTTGTCTCCAGGATTAATGAAACACACACTGTCAAAAAACAGGTACTGTACGGATACATTTTTGCTCCACAAACGCCACAAAGGTAAAACTGTGGTCCTGTCTAATTATTTAGCCTAAATAAGCTTTAAAAGTACACTAAATTCACTTTCCCAGGTGAAAGATACATACTAGATATGTACATAAGACGTCCTGCTGAGACTATCACCACAGTGACAAGCTTTACTCTGAAGGGTACAATATAGTTACGCAAAAGCCAGTTGAGAACCCGGGACTGGATCATTCACTCTGATCTGAGCTACATGTGGCTCCTGAACAGCTGTCACAGGCTCAGGTAAACGCTCAGAAGTGTCCCTGGTCTCTGACGTGGCTGCTTGGTTATTGTGGGAATGTGATTGTTTAAGGGAACATGGCAAATACAATGACAGTAATTTGAGCAGCAATGATTTAACAATTGCCTTGTTTCTCATAATGAGCTCTACAGGTATTATAGACCTGCTGTAATGCAATCTATGGATTAGATGTAAACAATCTTGTTATATGTTTTTTGTTACATATTCCACCACATAGTGTCCTGTGTCAGTGCATGGGTTTGGTTTCCTAATGTTTGCTTAAAGTAAGGTCTATAATGTGCTGCAGTCGTGTATACATGTACAGGCATTGTGTTGCTTCGGTTCGGGACCCAGTATATAATTAGACAGACAGACAGGCAGACGGACGGATAGATAATGGTAGTTGTAGTAGAAATTGCAGCATAGTGCAAAAAGTTTCCAAAGAAACTGGACATTTCGGATAAAAGTCCTTCATCAGCTGTGCAATTACCGTGCTTACAGACAGATAGACAGACAGATAGATTCAGGAGTATTGGAGACCCTTTTTCCAGCCCTAGCTAGTTAGCTAGCTAACTAGGGATCCAAGAACATGCAGTAACGTTCGTAAACACAATTTAGCAAAATACAGCACAGTGTAAGTTATGCAGCACAAAGCTGTCATATAACTCTTCTACTAGTACATCTAGGACAAATGCGCCTTCAAGCAAAAAATCTAGCTCGACTCAAATAACGTCTTTTACCAGTAACGTGCACATGAGGTGCAGGCAGAGTTGAGAGAACAACACAGCTAATAGCTGAAATGTTAGCCAAAGACTTTATATGCTGTATTGTGAGATCAAGCCATTGCAATGTTACAGCAACAAAACAC
>JAOUQW010000016.1:2928418-2946335 GCA_028565825.1 Olivaichthys viedmensis
GACCCTTGCCTGTTTAACGTTTTGTGTATATTGGATTACCCTTATCTGTACCTCTGCTCCGTGGATTGCTATTCTGGTTTTCGACTAAGTGTTTGTATCACGACTACGATCTTGGATTTGCCCTGTATACAAAATAAAGACCGTTGCACTTGGATCCTACTGTCTGAGTCCTTGGAGTTCATGACAGCATGTTTATTAGTGCACACTTATTGTCACACCTACACTGCATGTTTATTAGTGCACACTTATTGTCACACCTATACTGCATGTTTATTAGTGCACACTCATTCTTACACCTATACTGCATGTTTATTAGTGCACACTCATTCTTACACCTATACTGCATGTTTGTTAGTGCACACTTATTGTCACACCTATACTGCATGTTTATTAGTGCACACTCATTCTCACACCGATACTTCACCCTCGAGCTTCCTCTTGTGTCGGAGTGCTGATGGATTAATCAGAGTTAATCTCAAGTTGCTAAGGACCCAAACTCATCCCGGTTTGGTTTGGGAGGTAAATAAGGCTCAGCGGATCACTCGGGCCATACTATTAATACGCGCCTCATCCTGGCATCCCCCGGCCCTGTGCCCCCCATTTCGGCTTGGGTTCGAGCCAGCAGCTCCTCGGCGCGCGGCAGCTGGGCGCATGCGCGTCATGAGACGGCTCGGCTGCGTTGCTGAGCGAGAGCTTTAGATTTAATAATGAAGTAAAGCCCGCGGAGCGCGAGAGCGCCCGAGCTAACTTTAGGACCGTAAACAACAGTAGCCAAAAAACAAACACACTTACGCCCACGCAGCACGAGCACAGGGCCGTGTGCGCGCCGATTTGAGTATTTGTGAGTATTGTTTGGGGTTTTTTTTTGGCGGAGGCTCGGTCGGACAGTTCCGCTCTGGTGCGGTCGGGAGCTTGTGGTGAAGTTGTGCAGGAGGACTCGCGCTCCCCCGCGAGCCAGCCACACTGACAGCGGCGCGCGCTCCCCGCAAAGCCGTTTTTCTCCGCCGCGCTTCCCGTCGCGCGAGCGCGTGAATATTTTTGGACGAGCATGTGAACGGAGTGAACGGAGACGCAAAGTTTTGACCGTTTCGGAGATCTCTGAACACACAACTCCGCAGAGTAAGTGTACTAAATTCACTTCTTCTTTTTTTTTTAAATGGTTTCTTCTTCATTTCCAATTTTAATAAAGTACGTTCAGTAATAATCAGTCGTCTTGGGTTGGAGGAAACACATTAGTACAGCCTGAACTGTGACAGTTTTTAAAAAAAATCAACTTCTGCTTTTAAAGAAGTCAGTCAATTCAGGTCGAATTTCTTTAGTACTCAAAGAGCATCCTTACTCATTTGTTGCTTTCCCCCCCACAAAGTACGATATATACATGGTGTATTGGTCTATTCATTCTGGACTACTATATATTTATGTGCTCCACAGTGACCACTCTCGAAGCGTTACATTGTTACAGAGTCATTTAAATGAGCTGTTAGGTGTGTCATTTTTACGACGCGACTCCTTCATTCAATGTGAACAGATCTCACTTACTGCAACATGTTTTCTATAATCGGGACACATTCAAATAATGTGCAATATACTGTTCGTTAATCCTTATCGCGATAATTGGTGTTTGCAACGTTGATATAAAGTAAAATGCAAATGAGCCCTTTAACCAGTCACGTCGTCTCAGATACGTTTTTGTTTTGTTGAAATACAGAATTGACACATAATTATTAAAATCAAAATAATTATATTAAAAAAAAAAACAAATAAAAAAACCCCATCAAACACTTCATTATTAAAATCACTAATGGGTTTTAGAACATTGCCATATCCAAGTCATATCACGAAAAACCTCAATATGGCTTCAAATTTCGCGATATTGATGATATTTCGTCCAAATTGTAAAGCCTTAATTTCAACCTGTTTCCCGTAAAGAATTAAGCAACTTTTCTCTTTATTTCTCTCTCTCTCCCTGTCTCTCTCTCCCTGTCTCTCTCTCCCTGTCTCTCTTTCACAGACACGCACGCACACACACACACACGCACACGGTTGTGAGCTTCCCCAGTCTGTATACTGATCGCTCTCGTCACGTCCGTTTTCCCACGTGCCGTGTGTGTTTTTGTATTTGATACGAAGCAAACAGTGGAGAAATATCATCCCGACACCGAACCCGCCGCGGTGCCCCGTCAGTGGCGCGCTGTTGGCCGTGGGCCGCTTTCTCGCGCGCGCTCTCGGTAGCGACTCTGCCTTTAATGACCCGATAACAGAGACGAGGACCCGCGGATTAGATTACACACACACACACACACACGCACGCACGCACGTCGTGGAGGAGGAGGAAGCCACACTTAGCACGAAATCATACACAGATAGAGTGAGTTGGACCTACTTGACCGCACAATTAGGCCGCCCAAGACAAAAAGGACATCCACTACCAAAGTTTTGGCCGAACCCAGAAAGCAAAACGCGCAGCTTGACTTTATACTTACTCTATAGTTTTTTGGGGAAAGGAACTGTGTATTGTGATCATTTTTTGTAGCTCTAATTAGGCTCTCAGAAGGGCACTTGGTCAACGATGACGCACTGAAATTTAGGGCACTTGGCAACAGTGGCTTGAGCTCTAATTAAATACACTCTTGTCTTAGTTTTGGGCTCTTTTCAAGTTGCCTCCCTACATTTTGTCATTTGATTTGGCAAAAATGGACTGCAGATGTCTGGACTTCTTTGTTAGATCGATTTAGATGTTTATTTGTCTAAACAAGATATCGCCAATCTTGTTATAAAAAACTGTATACAACTGAAATAAATAGATCAAAATGTTACAATATGTCAAAAATATAAACATTTAGATAGGCTGCATCACTTAAAATGATGGTCCGTGCACTGGTTATTGCATTATAAAAGCTAGGTCTACATTTTATTAAAATAAATATTTTCTGGGTGGATGGTTCTTTCACCATTTTTCACCACAATAAATTGAATAATTGTCAATAAAAATCCTTCCACATAATGCAAAGATTTATGGTGGGAAATGATTCTTCAGTTCTTTCTGGCATTAACAAAAATGGTTTCTTTATGGAACGAAAAATGGTCCTTCTACAGCATCGCTCTAAAGAACCCTGACAGCTTTATTTTTAAGTATGTAAAATGGCGGCAAGTTTTGGTCAGTCAGCAATGCCGTGTAGTGTCGCCATATTTAGACTGGGGGAAGCATATTAGCACATGATAACAACATCTGTGGTAAAATGATGTAGCTAACACTTAGGCTAACTCTCTCTGGATAAACACAGGAAATAAAACCATGTTGATCCAGTAAAACTAAACCAGGCAGCACTCTCGGATGGAACATAATAGGGACTACATTTTATGGATAAAATGGATTTATGAAATAAACAATTAATAGGTATCGCTACTTTTGAAGCAACATAGGTAGTTAACCGATGTAGCTAACACTTAGGCTAACTCTTTCTAGATAAACACAGCAAATAAAACCATGTTGATCCAGTAAAACTAAACTAGGCAGCAATCTCTGATTGAGCATAACAGAGACACCATTTTATGAATAAAATAGATTTATGAAATAGACAGTCAATAGGTTTGAAGTGTAACTTTTGAAAATTTGTAGGCTCATATTAGCATATAGAGTAAATTGTTTAACTTGCTGTTTTGATAAAATTGTGGATAGTGGGTGCTATGTCTTTAATGATTTAAAGGGAGGAAAAAGCAAAGCCTTTAACGTATTTGGCCGGTCATTGTGCTGTGGTGTTGAAGCGTGCAGAGAATGCCACACGATTCCGAATGCTCTGCGCACTTTAATCCCAATGGCAATAAAGAGAGCTGGCATCGGCTTTTAAGGCACACGGTGTCCAGGTTTAATCGCCTTCTTCATAATAATAATAATAATAATAATAATAATAATAATAATTTGTAAGTACGTATCAGTTGAAATGAATCTGAAGTGACTGAATGAAGCATTTATTTAGTTAATTTCAGAGGCATAGTTCTTTGCAGCGTCCTTCACTTATGTCCTTAAAGGAACGCCTGAATTAAAAGCTGAATTAAAAGCTTTGTTAAGTATGTGAGCCTGTGTGTGTGTGTGTGTGGCAGGACAGTGGCCTCAGAGGGCACGGATAACAGTACAAATCAATGCTGCTCGGCTCCCTCCCCACTGAGCATTAAAGGCTAGAGTTTCAGCACACAGCGACACTGTGCAAATGAAAAATTAAAATGATGTGCCCTTCAGCCTGCAGCGCACACACACACACACACACACACTGCGGCACAGTCTTGCCCGCACATACACACCGCTAGGTGCACTTACCAGAAAGATGAAATGATAGGCATAGTCATTAAAAGCCACTGAATGTGAGAGAGAGGAGAGTGTGAACAGCTTAGTAGAGTTTGGAAGAATTCAGAGGGGTGAAATAAATTTTATGATTGGAAAGCTTTTAAAAGGGAGTTTTAATGTTTTTGTTAAGCAATCGATACGACATTTAACTTTACTTTTTATTCTTTTGGTAGCAAAGTATAAAGCTGAGCAGTTCAGGGTTAAGAGGCTTGTTTAAGGGCCAATCAGTGGCTTTTCTGGCAGTGCTGGGATTTGAACTCGTAACGAGCTCGTAACGCATAACAACAAATTCTTCCATCTGAAAAAGTAGTCCCACATCGGCAAGTGCCTCTTGGAATTTAGAATTTTAGAATTTATTTTATAAATAAGTTTAATGTCAGCAGGGCTTTTGTTCTTTCGTTTAGTACAGAGAAACGTGTTGAATTTCATGTCCGTGAGATGAGGTTGATAAATGCTGGAGTATTCCTTTAATCGCCAAGCTACCACATATGAGACAGAAAGAGCAATACAGACAGAGAAAGACAGAGAGATAATGAAAGGGGGATAGATAGATAGATAGATAGATAGATAGATAGATAGATAGCCACTGTAACGGGGTCACCTTGAATGAATGTGTATATGTGTATTCTCACTTTTTATTGTTTAATATTTAAATCTGTAAATGATATTTACTTCCACATTGATGATTATGATACTGAACAACCAGACGTTTTCCTTCCCCATCACCTCCCCACATGCAGATACACAAAAATACAGGCAAAAAAGTGTGCACATACATACATCCTTTTGTAAGGCGTATGGGTCACACCTGACAACATACACGAGGACTCTCTATGGTAAATTAGAGGTTTTTAACTGTACATATTTTGTTTAACGGTACATTTAAGCATAATATATACTACATTTACATCTTCACACTACATTATGGGTATTTCGCATAATTCCATCTTAACACATTTTGAATGAATGTGAACCAGCCCTAAGTTAGTGCGAATGGGCGTGTGTGTGTGTGTGTTTGCAGGTCGCTGGATCAAAGCTAAAGAGGGTGAAAGTGCTCAACTGATGGAGAATACACAAGAGCTGACCGAGCAGACGGTAAGAGAACTACACACATACACACACACACGCACACTGAGCGGTAAGCTTGCGTTGTGGTCTGTGTTATGAACTGAGTTTTCATTAATCTTTCAATATAATTGCTGTCATATGGGACCTGCCTCTGTTTTCTTAAAAAGCTTTTCAGGAGAAGTGAAACATGGCAGTTTTCCGCTGTTTTGCTCTGATTGTCAAGATCCCTCAAGGCGTTTAGGGCTGATTTTTACTGCCGTATGCAGCACAAAGCATACAGTCACTGTTCAGTCTGTTTCAGCTGATGTTTTCCACCTGTTTTATTTCTTTGCTTTGGATTTTAAAGAACTGCTCACAATTAGTTTGAGTCTATCCTTCAGTTGGATTGTGCTATTTTGTATTTTTCCATTGGTCGATAATTATGTCGTAAAAGTAGAGAGATAGAGAGACTCGATCAAATTCAGTTTAATTCAGTTCAATTCAATTTAATTCAATTCAGTTTAATTCAATTCAGTTTAGTTCAGTTCAGTTCAGGGCTGAGTTTTCCAAAGGCACCACAGTACAAAATTCATTGTTAAATGGTAGCGCGAGCATCACAATGAACACTTTCTCTATCACGCAATTCAATTTAATTCGGTTTACTTCAATTCTATTCAATTTCATTCAGTGAAAAAGAATCATCTATTCCCAACATAGTGCACTATTTTGGGAGTTTTCCCAACTTGTACTAATGCCAGAATGCATAGTGGAGAATATCCAGTGCAGAAGGTTCAAATGATGACTACAGCACACCCAGAATGCACTGCAGGGTTTGTAGGGAATAGGGAGTGGGGCACCATTACGGACACAGGTCATGTTTCGTCACTTTATTGCCAAAGCATTGTGAAAATAAAAACTGTTGTATTAATAAATTGTACAAAGTGTTGACTTCCATTACAGTCAGATTTGGTTTGGAACTGGAAAAGGAAAATTTGAATAGGATTGAGTTGGATTGATTTAATTGAATTTAATTGAGATAGTGAGAGGGATAGAGAGAGTGAGAGAGAATATGTGTGTGTATGTGTGTGTGTGTGTGTGTGTGTGTGTAAGAGTGTATGAAGGCCACCCAGGCATGGACTGAGCACTACTAGGGGCTTTAATACTGAGCAGATGAGGACTGAGGGGCCGAGCACAGTAGCCATATGGCCACCACAAGTTTGAATGGTGGCCACACACACAGGCACATAGATCTCTCTCTCTCTCTCTCTCTCTCTCTCTCTCTCTCTCTCTCTCTTAGCATTATCTATTAAATCTTATTAATTTGCAAAACACCCATTTCTGTGTATCTGTGTGTGTGTGTGTGTGTTTGTGTGTGAGCTTGAGTTTAGATTTGGTAGAGCAAATCTGCAGCTGCAGAAAACTTGGGGTAACAGGTGTAAACGCTGCTTGCGGTTTGAGTTATGTATATGTTTCGCTATTAATAGTTCAGATGGTGTGCAATCGAGCTTGCTGACAACATCAGCTTTGTACGCATTTGTTTGTTTGGTTGATTTTGGAGCAGCCTGACTCCAGTCCCCCCTGCACATCCTGTCGTATCGGGGTGAATCTGATATAGGGTGGTGAGGATTTCTCTGATTTAGCCGAGCAGATGGTATTTGTACATGATGACATCATGAAGAGCCACGTAGGAATTCAGAAAATGAAGAGACTGAACAGTCTGAGTTTGAGGAGTCATGACATACAGACAAGTGTTGGTTATTCATGGGACAGTCAGTCGTAGCTCAGTGGTTAAGTTGATCAGAAGGTTGTGAATTCAAATCTCTGGACTGTCAGCCGCCGTTGGGCTTTTAACCATTAAAGACAACCTGAAATCAAAACTGACCTTTTTTTTACTTTGTTAATTCATGTGGCTGGTCATATTGTGCTCCATTCATTAGTGTTTTGCCCGCCTCTAAACTTCTTCTGATTTTGACCGTCACCATGCACGCACTGGCAAGTTAAAAATAATACTAAGCGATAATATCACGTCATGTTTCACCTAACCCTCCCCTACACTTAACTATTATCACTGAGCTATTTCACTCAGAAATACGTGACATTACAGAATAAAAATGAGTTATTAAATAATTTATATTAAATGAGTTTTGTTTCACGTTGTCTGCTCAGCTCGGTGCTTAAATTGGATTCTCCCCTCACTGATAATTTGCCAAACAAATAAATAGAATAAGAGGAGTGTTGCCAAAGTTGACGGATATACACGCTGAACTAATGCTGTTATGGACGGAGATTTGCTGGATTTTTTTCTCTCTTGACCCTTCATTCAAAATTCCATACATGCAATTTATTAAATACAAAACCTTCTTGTGCTGTTGTCTGAGAAAGATAGAGACAGAGAGATACAGACACGGAGATAGAGAAAGAGTGGGAGGACTGAGGAGTGGCATGTTGTGTGACCCAGGGGGATGTGTGCAGGACAGAGAGAAAACTGAGGAGAAAAGAATGGACAAGGAAAAAAAAAAACCTTTTAGCTGCTGCCTTTTCCTCCGGTGCAGTCCGAGCCCCAGGGCTAAGGGGACAGAGACAGAGAAAGAGGGTGGACTCGGGTTACACACACAGACACACTAACTCAGAGACACGTCATTCACACAATTACTTAGGGAGAGACAGAGAGACAGAAGGACAGAGAGAGAGAGGCAGAGAGAAGCCTAAACACTGGGCATCCGTAACTTTAATCAGTGTACACATCTGTTGCATGTGCATAGACATTGCCAGTGTAGGAGCCTGAGTCCTCATACACTTGGATGAAATCTTCTATATGCCATGGCACATTCATTCGTTGCTCCCCTCCTTGATTGATCAGGAAGCCAACATTCTTTATCTAACTATAACTTTAAAAATATCAGTTTCAATTTAATGACATAGTGTTTTTAAGAAGACAATGTCACAAAGCAGATTTACAGAAATCTGGGTCTAGACCCCAAAAAAAATCAAGCCAACAGCGAAAGTGGCAAAAAGCTTCTGAAGAACATTAAGGAGAAGCTCAAAAAAGAGCCCATCCTTCTATAGTCAACACCAGATAATGGTATTCAGGGTGTCTGCAGGTCTTTAAAAAGTCTGAATTTGTCTGAAATAATTTTACAAACAAAATTCCTTAAATCTGAAATTTGCTTGGTCTTAGAATTGTTTTTTTCTTTACGCAATTGAATCTGTTTTGGAAACATTTGACGTTCAACCTACTGTTGAATTAATATACACAGAGACACGTCAATTTGGAGACATGTAAGTCAACTAAAAGTCTCTAAAAACAACAAATACTCTCACTAGTTAAGACCTGTGTCCACCAATAAACTTCAAAACTCACTGCAGACTATGCTGTAAAACTTTTTTTAAAACTTTTTTTAAATTTTATTTATTTTTTATTTTTTACTTAAGGATACATGGAGACACCCGAGAATTACAGCAGGCAGAGCACAACTATAATAAGAGTACAAGTGAGAACACCCTTACCTTAAAAACATCCTTAAATAAATAAATAAATAAAATTAATAAAAAATTCTTTCTTCCACAATGCACTGAAAGTAAGGTATTAGATGACCATTAAAGAAGTCAGCCAAGAATGAAATTTACACAATGTCGATCAGCCAAGACATATTTGGTGTCCAACGTTTGCTTCTTTAGTTTTTTTGCACGTGCAGACCGCGCCTTTAACTGGTGATGGTGTAAGGTATGGTTGGGGAACTGTAAAGGGAGAGAGAACTCGGGTGGCTTCCGCCTGTGCTAGGGAGCCGAGCCCCGCTTTATTTATTTATTTATTTGGAGATGGAGCTGAGTGGGGTGGAGATGGAGCTGATGGGGAGGAGGTGGGGAGAAGGTGGGGAGAAGATGGGGAGGTGGTGGGTACGAGATTTCGTCACGAGGATCGGAATGGGTAGATGGGATATTTATAGGGATTTTTAATGAAGGTAGGAGGAGTTTCAGGCGTGGTCTTTCTCCCAAACTTCAGTTATAACTCTGGAGCTACAAGGCTAATGTAGCTAACAAGTAATGGAAGCCTGTGTCACCCAAAAACAATTTAAAGAAGCAAGGGGTCAACACAAAACATGTCTTCGCTGATAGAATTGTGTAAATATCATTTGTGGCCAATTTATTCCTTTAATGGTCATTTTCATTTTAGCATAATTATAAATACAAGAACAAAATCTAATACAAATATACAAAGTCACGTCACATCTACTGCCGATGATTTAAATATCCACACTAATAATATTGTGTGTGATGAATATCACGTTGTATAAACAATTATTTACACACGCCTACTTAGAATCAATCACGCTTTTTTTTTACAAGAGAAAAAAAGCCAGAATCACTTTTGCCAAAAACAGACACAACACTGGAAACTAGAGTGTGTGTGTGTGTGTGTGTTGAACGCTGCTTCTTGTGTCTGGTGTTAAATAGACAGATTGCTATGATACTACTGTTTTGAAATGGTGACACCAGCGGATGGACCGATGACAAAAGCCGTGCCTTCATTTCATTCTCTAATTTCGTGCTTTTTTTACACCTTCACGTCTGATACAGAAATGTGTGTGAAAGCATATAGTATATAGCACTCTGGATGTGTACCCCACTGTGTGTGTTTGTGTGTGTGTGTGTGTAATCTTTGGGTAAGGGCCTGAAGGACACTTCGGGTCCAGACTGAGCACATTATTTAACAAGCACGTCGACATCTGGGAAGCAATTCATCATTTAATTAAATGCTGCTGAAACCCGGCCCCTCGTTAATGAGATTAATTTAAATAATTAACGAGCTGCTGACACAAGCACGAGGCCTCATGAATAATTCAGCAGCATTTTTGTCGGCTCCAGTCAGAGGGGAAAGGGCCACTTTAATGCTAGAGTGCTTTTTTATATAAAGTTTCAGTTTATAATGTAACACACACATACACACACACACACACACACGAAAGCATACAGACATCAAACACACATGGACTGATACACAAATGCATCTGCACACACGCTCTCTGAAATGTTCTATAGGTGTGTCTGGTGTAGTCTGGTGTCCAGTTTCTCTCTGTCCCCCTTCCCCCTGCCGGGCTGTACCACTCTGAGCACACACATCAGGTTGGCATGGAAACGGAGCAGTCTAAGACAAGTATACAGGGAGGTTATGGGGAGAGAAGTTTAAAAACGTTTGGATTATATAGTCAGATAATGTAGATGCCGAAACAAAATGTAAATATATTAAACATGTATTACCAAAAAAATTACCAAACGTGACATTGCTGAGTTTATCATTTTTGTTTTTCATCATATTCTTGTCTTTCCTGATGCAAGGCGGAGTCCAAGTTAATGTTGTCCTATTACAAGAGACCAAAACAGTCAGAATTGATACTAGGATATTCAGCAACGACACAAAGCTGTATATAAATTGTGTTTGCGTGCACCAGGATAGATAATGTATAATTTTCTTACACCCTCAGGTACTTTAACCTATTTAGACAATATAGCACGTCAATATAGCACCTGGAAAAGACCCAGACATCGATATATATATATATATGCCTATGTGTGGGTGTGTCTTTTTTTCTCCTTCCTTTCTTCTTCTCTTTGCGTCTCTCTGACCTGCAGAAAGGAGCATTTTCTGGGAGGAGACGTGTGGCATAGTCTTACACCTCCCTGGGGCTTTTTGAAATGTGTGTGTATGTGTGTGTGTATGTGAGTGTGTGCGCAGGTTGGGGAAGGAGGGGGGTTTCAACAATGTGCTTTACATGAAAGCATGAAAAGAAGGGTATGAAGTTACAGTGGTGATAATCGTAATATTCGAAGCTCAGAACAAGAACAAGTGCCTGTGTGAGTGTGTGGGTTTGTGTGTGTGTGTGTGTTGAGGTGTCTAACAATAAGGCGTGAGTTTCTGTATGTAACACATAAACTTGTGTTTGACAGGCCGTATGTGAGGGAGCTTACTGATTTCACGGAGAAAGTCTATGAACAGAAACGGGGAAATGTTTTGGGAAGCCATGTTTGGTGTGTCACCTATCTCAGTGTTCAGAAAATAAAACAGAATGGTGGAGTGGCACCTACACACACAAGGTGCTTTTTCAGGAACTCAGGAACTTTAGGTGCGTTTTGGAGGAACCAGGGCCAATTTTTAGTTAGGAACCTTTGGGGTGGAGCTTGTTCTTCATCCACGTTGCCGTACAAAGCTGCGTACAAACCTCTGTTTAATTGTAAAAGAGTGCCCAAAACAGCACCGACACCAACAACAAAACTCAAATTACCTTGTCTTCTGTTTTGGATGTGTTGGAACTGGATCATGTGACAACCAGGGGCCCATCACATAACGATAGACATCAGCGTTTTCAGTATCTTAAGTTACTCCCATCTACATTAAAACACAAAAACAATGTTTTTCACTTTTATCTAGTGCTGGGGAATGTTTTCAAAATAATGTGTTTTCGGAAAAAACTTCTCTGTTTTTAAATGTATTGCCAAAATGATCAAAAATGATTTGCTATTTCTCTTAGATAAATGGTTGACGAAAAAAATAAAAAGGATAAAAAAGTATAATTAGTTCTAAATGGAATTCTGTAATGTGTAGCTTAATAAAGCCTGGTGCCTGACCAAATATCTGTGTACAAGCAGTTATGAGCCACGGTCTGTAATTTGTAGCACAATCTGCGCCATATAAGATTGCAGCAGCAGTGTGAGTATTGAATTACTTTCTTAGGGAAACTGCTAGAATATTTGCACTGGTCCGACCTAGAAAAGGACATTTTCTCTCACTGACTGACTGACACCCTGTTGTTGAAACGCGCATGCATGGGAGTCACTCAGGACACCCGTACACTAGGTGGCAGTATACAGATAAAACATAGATTAGCAATCCATCAATAAACTCAGAGAAGATTTTTTTCCCAACCAGTGTTCTGACTAATCCTTCCTCTTGCGCTACGACTATTTCAGCTTCCTGTGCTTGGATTCTTACTCACAAGCAGTCTGCTGATTGGACAATTGAGAAGACAGATTGTAAAAGAAAATGAAAATCCAGCAAAAGAGATTTGTCGGACTACAGGTGTTGAAGAAATATCATGCATAAATTGTTTCTCAAGTTTCACTGGGATGTGAACGACTTCTTGAATGTCTGATTAGCTGACTGCCCATGAGTAAGAAGCAGAAGTGGTAGAAGCACATAAATTACTTACTCAAGTAAAAGTGCAAATACTCATCTAAACAAATGCTCTGAAAAGTACAGAAGACTACTCTAAAGTTGAAGTACAGCTCAAATTCTTTACTTCTTTAGAAAGAAGTCTTAGCTAGCATGATAACTTTGACAATACAAACTAGCTTGCATGCTAACAGCTAGCTGTCAAGATACAAACTGCCTAGATAAATACAAAATCTAGCTGACATCAGATAGATTACAGTGCTGAGTATTAGGCCTTATTCTTGTCACATCTGTTACAGTTTGGATTTTTTAGGAATTTTGATTCACAGCTTGACAATGGCTGATGCTAAAAAGCCACTTCATGACTTACAAAAATATGAAGATTATAGAGAAATGTAGTGATGTAGTGTTTGGAAATGTAATGAGTAGAAAGTAGAGAATTTTCTTTTGAAATGTCGTAAGTAAAAGTCTTAAGTGAAAGAAAAACTCAAGTAAAGCATTGGGGCATGGATGACATTAGCGCTTGAAGGTGCATCTTGCAGTTTCGACTCTTGAACCTTTAACTTATAGTGACTTCCTGTTTTACGCATAGCTAGCTTGTTTGTTCTTACCATAAAGATATAGAACACCAATCCAATCCTCCCATCCCATCAGAGATTTCCTTAAATAGAAGAAATCCTGTATCATTGACACTAAAATACTGTGCGGTGGATGGCAGTCCAGCAAAACCGGCTTGCCTAGTCTTGTTTTTTTGTTTTTTTTAATAGACTGGTTTAAGAGGATTTAACTGTTAACCTTCAGTAGTATTTTATTTATTTTTTATTAAAATCCTGTTTTCTTTATTTCTCGCCAGCTTTGTTTGTACCTTAAAATATAGGCTTCCATGCTTTAAAAAGCGTGTAGCATATTACAACTGGTACACATCACCCGGAAGTAAGTTTTTCTGTAAATGTAACATCATTATCTGTAGTGGTATAGCATAACATTAATGGTATAATTATTTTGGATTCCTTTATCATGGTATGGCACCATATTGGTTTAACAGAACACCAATAATCATTAGGATTAGAGATGGTTCCTAGAAATTGAGTCTTGTGTTTATGGTGAACACTAGTGCTGATCTGCCATTTTATAAACAGTCAACTCAAAAAATATTGGCACCCATTAAGAGAATGGCCACCCATACATCTATAGTCAACCCAAACGTAATTCTGGACTGTAGATGTATGGGTGCATTTAGGCGTAGTTGATATTAAAGTTTGAAGCTACAGACAGCTGTATTTATTTTGACCCTCTGGTTTTCTGTTGTTCATCACTGCATTCGTCACCTACTGGATGTCCAGCCTATTTGGAGGGGAGTTCCTTCTTGAATTGTTCCTCCCAAATGTTTTTTTAGGTGTTTTTTTCTTGTCTTTTTGGAGAATCTAAGACTTGTGGGTTGTTTATTTTTAAGGACCTCTCTGAGACAAGCTTGTGATTTTGGGCTTTATAAATAAACCTAAATTAGGAGAATTCTTATTGTCAAAACCAGGTCCCTTTTTTCCAGGATCTTTTTGAGATGCTGGATTACATATAATCTGTTACTTCCCATTGCTGATGACAGAACAGTCACCTATTCATGCCTGCTGCCTCTGCACACGCACACACACACACACACACACACACACACACATTCAGACCCTATGCTTGTCAGGCTCTCATCTGCACCTGCACCCACAATCACGTCAAGCCTGAAGCATCAGGCTTTCAATGGCTTGGGTTAGAGATACACACACACACACACACACACACACACATACACTCACACATTCCTTTCATAATAAGATGCTTTGGACCACACTAAAGTAATATAAGAGCTGCAGTGAGAGAAAGTGTGTGTGTGTGTGTGTGTGTGCGTGTGTGACATTGCACAGCGACCACTCAATATTCCAAACATACTGAACCCCTCCCAAAACCACATGTTACATCTGACACACATATGTACTCATGTACACGTGTGTGTTTTCAATTAAGGCCCCATATGACTGGAAGCTCTGTAGTTTGCAAGGGGTAAGTGGTCTAAATTAAATAAGAGAAGTTTATAGACATTCTACATTTTGCCATACTTTGATCCAGCCTTTTTGTCTGCAAGAACATATATCATCGAAGAAGCCCCATGATTCTGTAATATAAGGGCTAAAGGAGGAAAAACAACAAAAAGTGGCATGTGTGAGCAAAAGAGATGAGAGAGCGACTAAATTAGCTTGACACTCTAACAAATGAATCCAGAAACAGAAAGAAAGAGGGAGGGCAAGAAAAGAAGAGAGAGAAAGACTGATTTTGACAGATATATGGATCAGAGTCGGTTTTTATTCTCCAAATGTACAGGAGACACAGGAATTTGATGTGGCATATCAGCATGAGAACATTCAAAATTGTTGCAACAACATACAGCCCAATCACACATACAGTCCAGTGCAAAAGTTTGTATCCGTCTTGGTTGTTCCTCTATTTTACAGTTTGTCTACAAAAGAGAAATTCCTTGTTTATTGGTGTTTTCCTATTGAAAACCCATTATAACATGGTCTAAATATTACAGCAATTAAGTTTAGCTCCGGTTTATCTTGCTGATCTTCTGAAGCAGTACAGCCCATCCCGAGCGTTTCGCAGGTCTACTGTTAATCCTGAGCATCACTCGCAGCTCAGCCATTGGAAGATGTTTTTCTTATATCGCCCCTAAACTCTGGAATAGATCTCAGTAGTTATGATAACCTTGTAGTTACATATGTTCATAAAACAACTGCTATTAATGATATTCTTTAGCAAAGCACTGTTAATTAGGGACCATTTCATTCCAGGAAAAGTCATATGTAGTGGTGGGTGAAATACCTGTATAAATGAGACACCAGTAGAAATTTTCAAATACCGTTTCTATCACAGTTCAGCAAAACTACAAAGACAAAAATGATCTTCATTTTTGAAGACCTGACTAACAAAAAAAGGTTTTGGAGTGATTTGTATGGATCTTTTAATAGGATATTAAGAACATGACAAGACAGATCTGTGGCACAGAATCTCTTTACTTTTCTTTTTTTGTAAATATGTTTCATTGGAGTTTATATTACTGTAACAAAATAACAATTCTTTATGTGTATGTCTCAAGTTTGTAAAAGACTATGATATATACTGTTAACTGCACAAATTGTGAAAATATTGTGTCAAGTTTGTAGCGGAAAGTGGACACAAGCGCGAAGCCAACATGCGTTTTAAACATTTATTATAACAAAGACATCTAACACAAACCGGGACATAACACAATCGGACATATAGACAATCAAGCACAAACTAGACGGAAACAAGGAGGGCTTTTAAACACTACTAATGACGAACAAACAACATGCAGGTGGGGACAATCACATCACGAGACAGGGATCACACACACACACACAGTAGTGCACGTGGCGGCCGTCGCCATGGCAACCACCCGCTAGGTCACGCGCACAGCCGCGCATGTGACATATTGTGATATAAAATTGGCTATATTGCCCCACCCTACTCATATATTTTGAGAGAGGGAGATTTTAAGTATAAGAAGACTAGATTAATTAGTCCAGTAGTCAGTAAGGGGAATTTAAACAAGAACCTGCTGTGTTTCACCCATTTTGTGTGTGTGTGAGAGAAACGTGAGCGAAAAAAGAGAATATAATATTTATGATTTACCTTCTCCCCTGTTCTTCTGCAGGTGAAGAAACCTCTCTCTGATCCTCCCGCTGCAGACCTGTCTAACAACAGGTAACTAACACACACACACACACACACACACACACACTGCTGTGTATCAATCATGATGTCCATTTAAAGGTTATATATGCCTGGTTGTGACATTTGACAGTGAGAGTGAGTGTTTTTTGAGAGAGGAGGAACATATTCAGTCAAACACACACATACACACACACACACACACACACACAAACACACACAGAGGGATGTTAAAGTCATTGCATGTGTGAGTGGGTGTACTGTAACAGTGTTCGTTCAAAGGCCTTTTGGTACCTGGGTCTGGGACTGTGTGTGTGTGTGTGTGTGTGTGTGTGTGTGTGCTGGCTGCCTCACTCTTTGTGGGACTGAATTTTTGTACAGATGTTTCTGCCATAGATCGGAAAAAAAGCAGCATTGTCTTTTTGAATGATGTAGCATGATTAGAGAAGCAGCCATGAGAAAAGAGAAAATGTTTCATTTCAAAGTTTCATATCCTGGTATGATGAGCGAGAGAGTCGTGTGAGATGAGTGGTAGCGAGAAGTTTACTGTCTCTCCGGTAGTCTCACTCTTCACTGAAAACTATCCGTGTCCTGTATGACTGGAAGTTAATAGCCAACTAAGCTAAAAAGAAATCCATAATGTACTGTAAGTGTCAGAGCTAAGTAGCTGGCTTATCATACACTCTTAGGAAAAAAGGGTTTCTCATGGGTTCCTTGGATGGTAAATAGTGTTTTAGCTTCCTAAAGGGGTTACACTTGGAACTATTGGTATTATCATGTTACTGCCTGAGATCTACAAGCCAATGGGAATTACTCATATATTGAAAATCAGTTTTCAACTGAAACAGATGAGCTGAAACTCCATGTTTCAAATTGCATAAGAGAGGAACATTGAGTAGCGCGCCAATCTAAAAAAAAAAAAAACACCAAATCAATAGAAAACAAAAAAACTATGTAAACTATGAGCTAAAATATAAAGGGAAATCTTACATGTGAAATCTTGGACTGTTGCTATCCCTTCTGCGACAGCTTGTAAGTTCTCTTGGCTGAACACATGGCATCTAACAGTAAAATCAGTGTCAGATTTCATGTTTCATTGCATCTTCTTCTTTGTCCTTGCCTTGTCTATGTGTTGCTTTCCATTCTCTCCTATATTTTGGGGGTTTTCTCCACTAAAACCTAATTTTTGGGGGTTGTTTTTGGAGTCTCTGATTTAGTCTCTTGCTTGTGTCGCAGGTCGTTGGAGATGCAGGAATTAACCAGCCCTCAGCACACAGTTCCCAGCGGCAATGATGGCAGCTCCAAACTCATTAACAATGTGTCGACCAATGGAACAGGAGGTGAGACACTTAAGAGACTTAAGTGTGTAGAGTAGGGAACTGTACTGTGTCATATGGAAATCATGATAGTTGTAATGAAATCTTGCATTGTGTAGCATAAAATGAGTTCATAACATTGAAAACAGTTTCATAGTAACCATACTGACAATTACTGTATATATATACACTCACCGAGCACTTTATTAGGAATACTATACTAATACTTGGTAGGGCCTCCCTTTGTAGCCCATCCGCCTCAAGGTTCGACGCGTCGTGCATTCTGAGATGCTTTTCTGCTCACCA
>JAOUQW010000016.1:2946435-2960102 GCA_028565825.1 Olivaichthys viedmensis
GGCAGTTCTGCGGATCTTGTTGATGAGAGAGGTCAACGGAGAATGGCCAGACTGGTTGGAGCTGACAGAAAGGCTACTCTAACTCAGATAACCATTCTGTACATTGTGGTGAGCAGAAAAGCATCTCAGAATGCACAATGCGTAGAACCTTGAGGTGGATGGGCTACAAAGGGAGAACCTACCCAGTATTAGTATAGCATTCCTAATAAAGTGCTCGGTGAGTGTATATTTGGCGAGCCTGGTATTTAATTAGACATTTTTATTGAGTCATATTTCAGAACTGAGTTGTTTGTTCTTATTTGTTACGAATAAAATAATTCAGTCAGCTGTATTTAGTTAATATTTGGGTGAAGTCGCCTGTTTATGTTTAAATGAACCGACTTAAATAGTGAACATCCACAAAACTGGATTTTAAATGGATTTGAAAATCCCACTATGGCAGCAGATTTGGACTGTTACACCCCTTGTTGAGGAGCTCCACCCACATCAGCGCAGACAGTTTCATTTCTGGGCACAAGCAATAAAAAATTGTCTCGCGCCCAAGCAAAGTTATTCTAATGCTGTTCAACACTGCAGGTGTTAATTGAACACTGGGGTGTTAGTTGTGTGCATACTGTCGTAACTTCAGGAGTCATTTTAGCCGTTATTACACAGTCCACTTTCTCACTGTGCAGTAAATGTGGAGCTGTTAAACACAGCTGACAGTACAGTGCTGTAACGAGGCTGGATCATGAACACTGATCAGTCCACAACACTCGGCTTGTCCATATCACACAGATTTCACCAACAGAATCTCCCAGTGTGATATTTTCATTTATTTGGGTCAGGAAAAGATAAAAATCTTCAGAGAGAGAGAGAGAGAAAAAAAGAGATTTACAGTAATAAGGAAAAGGTCAAATAGCAGAGTTAAATGGAGATACGGTTTCCTGTTCTTATGAAGTTTCTTTTTGCTTTGGCCTAATTTTAAAGTGAGAAAGTTTCTCAACAGTGACTTTCCCAAGTGCACTGCAATACTACAAAAATGCCTCACATAGTCAAGTGTGTTCTTATTAACTGCAAGCAGAAAGGACAGTAAAGTATAACACATAGAAGACTGTGATGACTGAGTCAATGTCAGGTTTTAGTTGTTAAGAGACGACCACAATTAACACTGTGTGTTACCTGAAAGCAGAAAGTTCAATGTTTTGTCATTTGAATGAAACATGTGGTGCCACTACAATTTGAAAAATCAAGCAAATGGTGTGTGAACTGGGTATTCAGATAGATGTTGACTTCATTCAAGTTTTTCTCACACAAGATTGCTCTCAGTTTTAAAGCACATAACTTTGCTGACGTTATGAATATTACTTCTAGATATTAGATGCTCACCATAGATATGACAAGCCTTTATTTTTAAATCAGGCATAAAACAGACACATCAACGCCATCTCCATCTTGGTGGGAGCGACATTGGAGATTGACTCCACTGAGCTGAATTGAATTTACAGTAGAGTTTAGACTCATTTCTTTTTCCCAAAAATACCAGCACACTGTGCAGCATTTGGATGTAATAATCACTGACACTTCAAAACAAGAGAACAAGGAATCGCTTTTTACAGGAGATTTATATAGCAGCAAGGATCCTCCTTTACCTGCCTCATCTCCTTGTAGTTGTGGTGTCTGAAGTCCAGCTTGTCTGTGGTGGTGATTTCGTTGCGGCGGTGGTAGTAATTGTTAGGGTCTGTAAAACACACGGAACAAACATGAGTCATGATCTAATGGCATCTTCGCTGGTCTGTAGAGTTATTTATAAAACAAAACATCCTCCTGTAATTAACATCAGGTACCAAACTTATTTGCTAGCACCTTACCAATATTAGAACTAATACCACATGTCAAATCAGTGTGTCTTCTAAATAAGTAACGCAAGACAGACTGTAGAAGACACACTTATACTGGACTCGATACCTAATATATGGTGTATAAAGACAGCTTGAGGTCAAGTTTCAAGGTCAAGTAGCACTTACATGAGCTAACACCCAACAAAGTGTCCCGATATCAGAAAATAATGGACAACGCGGAAGCAAAGAACACCACGCTACAAAGTGGAATGTTTCCACCACCATTGTTCATTGATTGGCCAGGAATTTAGGGGCGTGTACTTTGATGGACACTTCTTATTGGTTCTCATAGAGCTTGTAGGTCATGCAAGTGCAACTTTATTAGAGAAGATACAGAATAATATAGTTGTAAACTAACTATACTAAACTATACTGTACTTGGGATTATAAAATATTCCTAAAATGTATTTAAGCCATTTAAAGGAAAAATAAATGTGTGCACCATACACATTGATCTACGTGCGCTCTAGAAATAAATGCATGTTGTTCCGCGGGGAGAGGTGGTCTACATTTTTCATTCTTAACACAAAAAGATGTTGAATTTCACAAAGACTGCAGAACCGTTGGTGTTCATCATTTATCACTGGGCTACTACAGTCTGTTAAAAAATTTATTAGAGCCGAATATGGCTCTAATACAAGCACCTTCCCTGGTAAAAGATACACACTAAAGGTACAAAAGATGTTCTCTTGAGGGTACCACCTCAGTGACAAGAAAAGCGTGTATGTAAGGAACAGAGATTAGGGCACCATTTTTTTTTTACCTGGTAAGGGGCATCCCAGTATCTCCACCCTCATGCAGATGCTGCCATGGCTGTACCAGGAGCGCGGGTTGATTCGGATGTAGCGTGCCATCACAGGCCTAGGGAATTTGTTCAGCACCGGGATCTCCTTCTCCTTATTGCCAATGAAAAGCTACTGAGGCAAGCACAGTTCATGACAAATAAAAATCTAAATGTATTTTATCGTCCCTGAGCTCAAAGTCCTGCACAGAAACCAGGAAAGAGAGACAATGTACTGAAAATATAATGTAGAATTTTAGTTTAAGCTACAAACACACATCATACAAACAATACAGAATGACCTAAGACAGATAGAGCTAAATCAATAAATAAAAAGAATAAATACACCAATTCAGGCCACCAATGTGACTAAAAAAGATCATGTAAACCACCAGTAAGATTTAAAGGTGTCCTACAGGAGTCTGGTGGTCTCTGATGGTGACCTTGTGGTCATGGGCTGTGGTTTAATAGTAATATAATGGACCAAATGCACTTTTTCTGCTGTAATGATGGTTATCTAAACAGAAACGATAAACTCAGTTAAGAAACAACAATTGAATTAATTCTACGCTGAATATATCCTGGATCTGTAACTAAAATAATTAGCTAAAAATTATAATTTTTTAGCTGTCACTGTATTATGAAAGCCTGAATGATTTAGCATTTTAATTCTTCAGTAGAAAACCAATGGTTAACGGAATGAGTATTTTCTTTCTAGCTCGTGCCCTTGGCACATTTTATGGACTCTTTAAGAAAAAAAAAAAGAACAAACAAAATTGCAGGTTTTCAGTTCTCTCGCCACTTCTGGTGCTCAGCTTTTTTTCGGCTTACACCGCCACGTGGTCTGAACAGAGAGTGAAACAGCACCCCAATAAGTAGTATCGGAGAGTGAGGACCACCCACTTGATTGCGAGACATTTTCGCTGGAGCACCAGTAAAACTGCACGACAGTGTGTCTAAGAGAATTGATGCAGTTTTAAAGACAAAATACTGAAACACCAACACACTGATTTTAGTTTTTTACTCTTTACTGCTTTTATAGGATTTTTTATATTCAGGAACTTTTCATTATTTTTAAAAGCATCTTCATGTTCCTGAGACTTTTGCACAGCATTGTATACATGTAATGATTCATAAACATTCAGTTCCACTGATAAAAACACAAACTGTTTCACTTGTTCTCTTCCTACTGTAATCCCCTTTTTGAGACTCGGTTCCTCTCAGGGTTTCTTCTATGAGAGGTGTTTACTGTTCTTGGAAGAGTTTTTCCTTACCAATGTCACCTTCAGCTCGCTCATTAGGCATCATGGAATTAATGATAAAACTTTACTGGAGCTTAATAAGGCATTATTAGAGGTTACAAAGCAGTGTTACCAAATTACAAATAATTATAGGCACCTTAAAGCTTCATGGAATAGAAAGCGTTACTGATCAGACTAACTCGGACGAACACTCTTGCAGTGTCTCAGCGGCGTTTTGAGTCTCCCACATGGTGCACAATCATTTACAATAACATCTCCTGCTGATTAGGTTTGCAAATGAGTGGCTAATAAATCTGAAACGAGGATTTCTCTCTTCAGAAAACGACAATCAAATGCTCGCACAGGATAGGATGTAATTATAATGACAGTAATTACTGTGTAACAGGGGCTGCATCTGTAATGAATTCATTAGAATCCCAATTAATAGAAATTGAAAGGTTCTTTAAAATAAACAGCCGATAATGCTTCACTAAAAATAATCAGCTTGTGTTGAAGTGTTCACCAATAGATGGTAGAAGATGAATTGATGTTAATTCTAGTATTCGAGACAGAGCCTGAGTTCAGAGCCAGATCCAACCTGTTCCTTCAGTTTTATATTAGAGCAAATTAAGCAAATTAACCCTATTTTAAACCATGTGCCTTTAAAAAGCACAAAAATGGATAAAGTATCCTTTTGTTTTAATGCTCCAAAAAATCAGGAACTCGATATCCTTTATTACTGGTTTAAACAAAACAACAGCTCAAACACTGTCTTTATTTACTTTAGCATTTAATCAGACTGATTCATTATTTATTATTTTATAAAGTTAACACTATTATTTCACATACTGTAAATCAGAGATTGCTACTTGCGACTCGACTTTTTTATTTACTGAGCTGTGACTCAGGTCATTGAGATCGCATGCAGAAAAAAAAATATTGTCATGTCCTATCTATTCCAGAAATTATGCATCAATCTAGTTTCGTCGATCGCACCCTAAAATATGCACGAACACTGGCGCCGGATTACACGACTTGCTGTTTCCTTTAGCTACAAAGACATTGAAATAAAATATAAAACGAGAACAGCTGCAAGAAAACATATGGTGTCAGAATAACCGACACGTGAACACACCACCATCTAACTTCATCCGTCACCACACAAAGACAGGTTTGTTAATGAGCTAATACAAGTTATCACGCTGCTCTGGGCTAGTTAATACACCAAGTTATAGCAAGGTTACGTTCCAGCCTGCAAGTTAATTACTGTCACGAAGTGTAGGCGCCGGGGTGCGGACACAATCGCGTAGCCGCTTTCCTTAAACAACATACTTTATTTATATTAATAACAACACGGACTGGGTTTAACCATAAACTAAGCATGCCGTGACAGGCGTGGTAAACACACACACACAACGAAAGACAACACAACACAGGACGGGTATTTAAACACTTAATAATTACTAACAAACAACATGCAGTGCGCGTGACATCTGAAAGGATGAATTATACTGATTTAGAGCTTAATTAACAATTACCTTGGACTGAAGACTTAATGAAAGTGTTTCACATAAACATTTATTGACAGAATTCAGCAACTGTCCTTAGTTTTCCATTATAAGTGAGTTTCGAGTAAATAAGTTTTCCATTCTTTTCTCCGTACAGGGAAACTTGTCTTGTCAGTGGTAATTGCCCATAATTAATTCAGTTAAATTTTATTTGTATAGCTGTTTTTAACAATAGACATTGTCACAAAGCAGCTTTACAGAAATCCAGATGTAGATCTAGATCCCCATACACTACAGATATGGTAGACAATAATTAGGTTGAAAAAGTAAGTAGAAGTATTCCAGACATAGTCCTAAACTCAGGTGAATACACTGGTCTTTAAAGGTTCTAGACATTGAACTTATGTAAGTAGTTGCCTATATGAGTGAAGGTCTGAGTTCATGTCAGGAAGGAGTGTGTTTCCTGCCGCAGTGGGTGCTGTTCTGGTAAAGAGTGGGTCAGGGAGATTATTCACTCGAGCCTTGAAGGTCAAATACGCTATGTGTCGGTCGAGAAGCTATGCTGAGTCATTAGGAGTCATTTGGAACAAAGGACCACACGTGTGTGTGTTTGTGTGGTGAAAGCTGTTTATAGTTTGTGTTTTTGTGTGTTTAATTGAGAGTCCATTGCACTGAAAGCTATTTCCTGCTGGAGAAAAATGCTAAACAAATAGAGAAATTATGTTAATTGAACGCATGCTCATTTTTCCGCTTAAGTTATGTCTAAATGTCGGGCCGTGTGTGTGTGTGTGTGTGTGTAAGTGGGCAGCAGTGATCTCATCTGGTTTTGACATGCAGGCCAAATGAAACAATAGAGGAACACAGAGAGGAAAAGACAGCAGAACTCTGTAAATCATTCCGATCGGAGTGCAGCTAATGATTTTAACAGACGCACACACGCTGCCAAAACTGCGACATATTCAACATTCTCCTCAGTCTACCTCATCATCTCACAGTCCAATTTGAATACACACACACACATGCACACAGCGACCCACACGGGGCCACAGGCAAGCAAGGATCCCGCTGTCTATGAAAGCTCATTCGTCTTACTTAAGTGTACTTTCTCAGGCTTGCGCATACATACTGTCACGCACCAGTGCACAAACATCAGCACCGACACATATACACACACACATTTGAAAAAGGGATGTAGGTTTTTTGCTTTTTAATGTACTTTATTGAACAGACTTTCAAGTCAGTACTTGAGAAAATTTTACAGGACATAAACACACTTCTTCACCAAATAACAAAACAAGTCAATACAATACAAAGTACATAATAATTAAAGGGTCAGCAAAGTCCATGGCTAATTGTTGTTGGTACAAAAACCTACAGTCAATATGATGTGTCCATGATGTGTTCATAGATGATGTGTCTAAAAACGATCTCAGCAGTAATACTGCATTGTATAATGACTATTTTGTATCTCGTCCTCCACATTTTGTAATTAACTATGCAAATAATTGCCCAATAAGTTTCTAGGTAGTGCATCATTAACCATAATTAAAAATACCATTCATAATTGTTTTAATATTTACATCAGTGTTCTAACCTACATCTGTATATTTCCTCTAGATTTTCTCTGATATTTCACAATGCAATACTAAATGTGCATTACCATGTCTGAAAGTATTGCAATGGCTATCAGAGCGAAATAATTTTTGTCCCATTTTTGATCACTCATTTTCAAAATAATTTTCAAAATTGTTTTCGTTATATGGCAATTTATTAGGCATACCAATCTTGTATTTACACTCATTGGTCATTTTATCAGGTACACCTGCCATATAGGTCACTTTATAGGAATACAATTACTGACTGTAGTCCATCTTTCAGCCCCACTCTACCCCATCCATCAATGGAAAGAGACCACCACAGGAGCACCACTGAGCAGATATTATTTGAGTGGTGGACCATTCTTAGCACAGCAATGACACTGACATGGTAGTGTGTGGCGCTGGTACAAGTGTACAAGTGTACTAACTGCACATCTACAAGGTGGACCAGTAAGATAGGTGTGTCTGATAAAGTGGCTAGTAAGTGTACACAGTGTTAAAAATACCATCAACACTGTTGTACCTGATACACTCGTGTCCCTGCTGGGCTGAGAATGATCCACCACCCAAATTACTGTATATCTGGACAGTGGTGGTCCTCTTGTGGTCCCTGCTCCCCTGGACGGGGTAGAGGGGGGCTGACAGATTGTGCATAGCAACAGAGGGCCTACAGTCAGTAATTGTATACTTACAAAGTGCCTACAAAGTAGGTGTACCTTATAAACTGGTAGCGTATGTCCATTTTACAATTAGTAGAGACCCTAAGAACCCAAAAACCTTTAGTATTGGGGTGTCCAATCTTATCCACAAAGGGCCACCATGTCCGTCAACTGGTGTCCATCCTTAAACGACTGAGCTGCTGTATGAGGTGTGGTTTCTGCCTGGTTATACCGAACACCTGCAGCTACAAATATAATATAATGGTGCGTTCAAATGAAATATGTAAATTTGTGCCTTCAGCATGGCAGGGAGAACACACAATATGCCTGCCATTCAAATGGTTAATATTATGAGAACACTGTTGCTAGGCGAATGGGAAATATGGTTGCCAAGCATAAGCTAGCTAATGACTGAGTCTAATAATTTATTTAGCTAGCATGTAGCTGGTAAGTCATTTATAAAGAGAATGTAAAGGCAGAGTGACTGGAAACTAGACAAATCCATTGGGAATATCAACATTTCCCTCAGATGTGTGGGTAAAGTTAGAAAACACTCAGTAGGCTTAAAATTACACTGTTATTACACTTAGCATCGACTGTAAACCAAACTTCCATGGGTTCCACCATATTGGGAAACATCGACAAGAGTGGGTCTTTCATGTCGACTCTTCTAGTAAACACAATAAACACACGACCCCCATATGAACGTAGCATAAGATTGAACACCCTTGTCTTTAGTGGAACCTTTTCTGAATAATGTAGTCCATGATGTAACTGACTCCGCCCCCCCCCCTCCCTCAGGCGAGAACATGACAGTTCTAAACACGGCTGATTGGCTGCTGGGCTGCAGCACTCCGCCCACTGCCCCAAGTACGAAGGACTATGGTATATTGCATGTGTGTGTGGAGTGAACATATGTGATCTGAGGGTGTGTTTTAGCGTGTGCTGTGTTATAGAGCACTGTATATACACACAGTATATACACTATACTGGAGGACAGTATATTTAGACATACTATTGGCTAAAAAGCTGTAAAGCTCTTTATGTGATGTAGGAAGGCTTTTGGTGTGGCTGCAATTCATATGTCATACAACGTTTTAGCTTTATGGCTCTCTTACGGTAGACTTTATTTGATTTTAATATATATGTTTCCCTCAGTAAAGACAGAGCCGCTGAACAGCAGTGAAGCAGTCAGCACAGCAGGAGATACAGGGCTGGACACTTACACAGGGTCAGGTAGGATATCACATATGCACACACAGACACACACATACACACACACAGACATACACACACAGAATACCTTGTGTAACTCTGCGACAGACCTTGCTGAAAGGTCTGAAGCCTCAATCTTTGTACTGTCCTTGGGTTAACGTCAGCACAGCATTGTCTCTTTATTTAGCTGCATTACACACACACACACACACACACACACACACACAAACGAACACACACACAGATCCAGAACTTCTCCAACCATTCATCCCCCCTGCAGAGAGAGCTGAGGCCCATGCTCCAGCTGACAGAAAGGCCTGATGTCTCAATAGTGAGAGACAAAGAAAAGTGTGTGTGTGTGTGGTGGGGTGTGGGGGGGTTGTAGGAGCGAGAGAGACGTTTGCATGGTTTCATATATGGGTATGTTAAAGAAGTTTATGAATCCATCCATCTCACAGTGGGTGGGAACTGTTAAACTCAGTTACCAAAACGTATCTGGTTTATGAAGTGCCTAAATATAGAATGGATATATACTACCATTCAGAAATGTGGGCTCACCTGTCATATTTTATTCAACGCTCATTATTTTATTCAGTAAAAAACATACAGTATACAGTATAGAGCTACATAATAAAATCCAAACACCAAAGGTGTTTTTTGATGTTTTATGTAGTATTTCAGGCATTTTGTGAATTTTATTTTATTTATTTTTTCACAAAATGCCTGATATATATATATATATATATAAGTTGTTAAATGATACATAATTAGAGATGGCACTGACCCGATATCCAATATCGGTATCAGGCCGATACCAGCAGAAAATGCCTGGATTGTATATCAGAGTGAAAAAAAAAGAATGAATCCGATTCTGAAACAAATTTAGCCTTATACAGGGATGTTTTATTTATTTTCTACTGTTAAGTTGTTGTTGTTTTTTGTAACTGGAAACAGTTTTGTTTACATATTAATTTTATCATATCATGTTTTTATTATATTTGGCATGAATAATTAGTACACTGGAATTACAGTTCATTTATTTTAAATTGTCTAATTTTGAACACATTTGCACTGTGATATTTATGTTTAGTTTTTTTTTAAAGAGTTTATTTGAATTAAGAAAAATCTGTAAGGAAATGGTAGTAGAGTGTTTGAGCAGTTTGAGTAGTTTGAGTATGGTCATTTTAGGTGGCCATCTTAAGTGAAGTGGTTCAATTAAAAATCACTCATTTTAAAGCTTAGTAAAAAAACAGATCGGTATCGGCCGATACTCAAGGTTTCGGTATTGAAAAAGAAAAGTGGCATCGTGCCATCTCTATGAATAATATACTGCAATTATTTATATACAGTCATTTCTCCACAAAGTATCCACCTTGAAATTTGATCACAGCTTTCAGATATGGGACATTCTGATTTCTTGACACATCTAACATTTCTTTTTCTTTCATTTCTTTTTCTTTATTTGTTCTTCCTACAAATAATTTGAAGTTGTAAAGTGCTCGCATCATGATAGAATAGGACGAGACCAACAGGAAGGGAAAGGAAAAGAAGGGAAGGGGTGGGAGGACAGGACAGAACATAACAGGACAGGAAAGGAATGAAAAGGTAGGAAAATAAAGGAAAGGAAAGGAAAAATGAAAGGAAAGGCAAGGCACTGGTCAGGTTATGTCAGGTCTGGCCAGATCAGGTCAGGACAGGAACGAAAAAGGGAAAAAAGAAAGAGAAGGGATATCATTAATTAGTGAAAGAGAAGAGCCCATCTTTTTTTCTTCTCCTTTTACTGAATGAGCAGAAAAAGACCGTTAACTGTCAGCCAAAAGGATGTGTGCCCATATGGGTGTGTGGGTTTACAGCTTTTGGCAGATGCCTCTGAGAACTTGAGATGCTTGTCCAAGATTCATGTTCTGCCTTGCAGATTTGCTATTCAGTAAAGAATGTATCAAAGTGGAGAAGATGATAGATGACACATGTTGCTGTTTCCCGGTATATCTCAATCCAGTCCATGTGAAATATGATTTATTGATCTAAACCGATACCACTTGTGATATAATTTTTTTATGTGCAGTTATAACCAGCAGCGGATTCAGTCCACGACCGGCACATCAGTACTCACCTCCCCTTTATCCATCAAAGTAAGACACACACACACACACATACTGTATACAAAACTATTCACACACGTAATCACATCAGTTTCAGCTATTCTCATGTTCCCTGGCCTGAAGGCAAGAAACGTATCTACTCACGCTAACAAAAACACTTTCACATAAACAGATCCACACGTCCATCAAAACAATTGTGTCTGATAATCCTCATCTGTTTGATTGACAGGCCTTATCCCCACATCCTGTCCACGCCTGTGGCTCCGCCCATGTCTCCCTACACTGGACAATCCCAGTTCAGCAGCATGCAGCAGTCCACTGTGTATACGCCCTACTCTCAAACCACGCAACCTTACGGACTGTCTACCTATGGTAATCTATACCTCCTTTTATATACTGTTGCTGTCTGTGCTATAGCCATAAAATACATATTTAACAAGGCTGGTCATCTCAGGTTTTGTTGAGAGTAACAGTTCTCGTACTGTTGAACTGAGACATTGATACTGTTAAAGTGAGAAATATAAAGCTGAACAGTGAGGCAAAAATTATACTCATGATCGGTGTTGCAAATTTGATCATTAACGATAAAGTTTAAACCTTCCAAGACTTACCTACCATACAATACATACAATAGTATACGCTCCTGCAGAAACTGTCAGTCAGATTTCAACATTGTTTTTTTTAGTTTTTTTAATTGTGTTTAATTGCCAAAGTCCTGGTCCTACACTACCCACAATTCTAAAGCGAGACCCTCCAATCAGAGACCTCATTGTAACCATGGAAATGGAGCTGAACAGTGACACTTTTTCAATGGCCCTGGTTCCGCTATAGTGACCGTAGCGACCACAACGAAAGTATCTCTCTGGGGCGAAACGCTGTACTACAGTGTGGCTTTGCCAGCAAATCAGGCAGGTTAAAACAATGTAATGTGAAGAACAACAAAACTAGAACAATATAATAAAAAACACTATATATACACAAAACTACAATATGTACAGTAATTACAAAACACTAAAATATGTCAAAAGCAGTAACATTGTGGAAAATACGCAAGTGGCAAGTTTGAGGAAACAGGTTGAGAGTGGCAGAAAACTGATTCGATGACATAACCTTTTAAAGCTCTAAATGGTTTAGCTCTGATGTATCTTGCAATATCTCCTAAAGCAGTATAGCCTACCCCGAGCACTTCGCTCAGCTGAGGCAAGTCTACTGTTAATACTGAGCATCACTTGCGCCTCAGCCCATGGAAGATGTTTTTCTTGTATCGCCCCTAAACTCTGGAATAGTGTTCCAAAGAACATTAGGAACGCTCTATAGCTAAAAACGGATTAAAAACAAACTTGTTTAATTTAATTAAGTTTAATGTGCTTGATCATAAATACTTTGATTTGACTTTCTAATCTTTTATATGTAAAGCACTTTGAGATTTTGAACTCAAAATTAAAAGTGCTGTATAAATAAAGATTATTATTATTAGATTATTATTATAAATCACAATGCTTTATGGTATCAATAGTTCATTCCCTTGTGAAAAACATTAATAAGTACACAGTCTTATACCTTTGCTTTTTTTGTTTAAAAAAAATTATGATAAGGTCATGATTTATCTTTTAGTGTGGCGCTTTAGACAACTTTATTTGAGAGTTTCCTAATGTTTATACAGGTGATGAATGGAAGAGATCAAGGTCGTTGTAAAAGTGAGCAGTCATTGTTCAGATCTATCGAAAGCTCTATTGCTGGGTATTTAGAGGTCTTCCTCTGATATATAGTTTCAGCAGTTTAGTGGTGATTTTGAAAATAAATACTAGGGAATTCACTGATTCAAACTGATGCACCGGTTTCAATATTTATTAAATGTGCGGCTTTTTTATTATAAGTGTATTATTATTTAGCAACATTATCAAATGAATTTCCTTGTGGGCTTCTTTTTTTTCTCTCTCTCCCCCCATGCAGGAGGTGTGGTCTAACACTTCTCAAGGCTAACACTTTCGATTAAAATTGAACTTTTTACACAAAACTGAATCAGATTGTATCGAATTGAATCGTATGATATCAAGTCATATCATATTGAATCAAGTATCTTCGTAGGATCGTTGATCACATTTTGAGATGCGTATCGTATCATCTCGGAAGGAAAGATACACACTTCTAGGTAAGTACTCTTTTAATATTGAAGTGTCTCTGATGTATATTTGCAGCGGATTTGGGGGTGATGTTACCGGGGATAAAGACGGAAGGGGGGCTGTCCCAAACCCAGTCCACCCTCCAATCAGGGCTCAGCTACAGCCCGGGATTCACCACCCCCCAGCCTGGACAGACGGCCTACTCACCCTATCAGATGCCAGGTAATTATAGGCTACAGCTAACCAGCACAATAGCTCCAGTGCGGCCTGCAGATAGATGTGAGGGTAATGAAAACTTGATTACCAAGATCTGCCGACATGGCCGGCTCGAGTTGATAGATTCTCTGAGAACAGCATTATCACAGTCTTCTCTCTCTTTCTCTCTCTCACACCAGCATCGGGGTTTACAACCTCCCCTGGCCTCTACACCTCCAACAACTCTGTCTCCAATCCAGCCAACTTCAGTACACAACAGGTACTGTTACACACACACACACACACACTTTTTAGAATGATGACATCACTCACTAAAACAGGTCTGACTGTGTACATGATGCACC
>JAOUQW010000016.1:3068802-3082913 GCA_028565825.1 Olivaichthys viedmensis
GTTAAACGCTAATAAATATGTTTGTGGTGCAAAACGGCTTCGCGCTTGTGTCCGCCACCCCGAATCAGAACGTGACAAATACATGTTTAAAACATGGCTGACAACCAAATGTTTTTTTAGTTCAACCTAAATTAAAGTTTATTTAACTAAAGTTTGCACAAACACATGTAGCATAATTGTACATGGTAAATGGATACAATCTTTTTTTCAAATTTCACATTTTACATTTACAAATTTTCCACTTAATTACACTCATATTGGGCTTTTAAAAAGGTTTTTTATTTATTTATTTATTTCCAGTTTACACTGACCCACTGGGTAACAGATAAAGTAACAGTCGGTCATATTTATTACTAGGCGTGGGGCGGTATAAAAAGTGAATGGCATTATAACTGTTTTCCCCAATATCACAGTGTTTAGTTTATCACTGTATCTGCCTACAGCTTCACATTTTCAAAAAGGACGACATTAAGTGCCATTAAAGTGGCAGTGCAAGAATTAACGTCTTACATTCCTCACTCTCATAACTACATACCTTTCCTATCACTTTCACTGTAGTTACTGAATAATAACCTTTCAGGTTAATGACTGATAAATAAGTTTAAGGGGTTAAATGATTTGGTTTGGGAAACTTGATATTTTAATAGACTTGTTAAGAGCATCTTGTAGCATATTTCAACAGATATGCTGTTTTTTGTGTGTGTGATGTCAGTATCTGTACCAGTGTAGTATGATGTTAACTGTATAACTATTTCAGATGTCCTGAGCATAATATGATGGTTTATCCCGTTCAGCTTGATCTGAACTGTCAGCCTGTCATCTTTGACACTGACACATTAGTGAGGCAACAGCCCAAATATGAAGCAGTTAATATAGAACTTGTCCATATTTGTGATGTGTTTATATACCCAGCTTTATTTCCTAAGCATCACAATATCAAAACAGGCAGTTTATTTATTTATTTTTATTTTTTATTTTTTTTAATCTCACCTTGCTGTATTACTCTCTTTCTGTCATTCTCTCTCTGTGCTGTGCAGAAATGTTTATTTAAGCGGTGCTTGAATTTCAGAGCTCTATTAAAAGTTCAAAGCTGCAGTTTACTGCTGTAACATGAGCTACTCCTGCTCCAAACACACTCGGCTAATGAGAAAGAGGACACTGCTCTCTGAGAGGGCGCACAACTTCCACCTTCACGCCATAATCTGATCACCACAAGCAAAGAATCATCATAGATCATCAAGTGCACATGGTCTTTTTTAAACCGTCCAGATACATTTTCACACTATATTATTAATGTTATTGTATTATTCACAGTATATTACTTCAATCACCACTCATAACAAATATAATGATGATTGAATTTGGAGAGAATGGCTTTGTAGAACAACGCAAGCTCATAAATAAATAGCTTACGTAATGCATTAAAGAGGAAAAATACAACAACAAAGCCGAAATGGTGAAGTCATTTGGACTAGAAAGGAGAGCGAACAGGATAATGGAGTTTTATTTTATTGTTTTTCTCCACTCTGTCTTAATGGGAGATTATCCAATAAACATTAAAAAGTTTGCACCTATAAGTGCAAATGCTAAGTCTGTCTTTTTTTTTTTAGAAAGAATTTGAAATAGAGAGAGAGAGAGAGCGAGAGAGATGACACTAAACAACAATGGTCATAAAATAATTTAGTTGAATTTCTGACCCACATTATTTAGTTAATATAGATAACCATAAGCATGTATATTTAATTATAGTGAAAAGTCCTTCACAGGAAGGCCCTCAGCGCTCGTTCACAAGCTAGCGTTGGTTTTTACTGCAGCTTCGGCACCGAACACGGGCTCTTCTCATTTAAAGGCCTTATTTGGGAGCCCTGTTGAGGCCGGGTTGGCTCTGTACGAGCTGCAGATGCTGGCACTAAAACACAGACCTCCATGAGCTGCAGGAAACGATCGTAGCAAAGCCGAGCCAACATGGCGCTGCTGGGAGACAAGCCCGGTTCAAGCCAAGGTGGCACCATTACAGCCAGAGCTCTTTTCTAACAAGGTTTCTTTTAAGCGATTTCTCCTGGGTCACACAGTGGGAACAGAGAGGATGACCAGAGCAAGAGCGAACCGAACCGACTCGAAGATGCGAATGGAATAATGGTTATTTTTATCCTTAGTTCATTTCAGCAGAAAGCTTGTGGTATGTGTGTGTGTGCTCTTTTGCTGCGCTGTGTAATAAGAGCATTTGTATGAAAGATTAATGTGTGGAGTTATTGGTGTAATGATGGACTCAGAGCTCCAATCTGCAGCTCTCTGTGGATCTGCGGGCTTCAGCTCAGAACACATGAAATTAATGAAGAAACGATTCACGTCGAAGAGAAGAAGAAAAAAAAACACATGGGAAACCATGCAGACAGGAAAAGGGCCTTTAGAAAGACTGTGCGCTTGTGTGTGTGTGTGTGTGTGTGTGTGTGCTGGTTCTTCCTGGCTGGTAAGTTTGGGGTATATATGTGTGTGTGTGTGTGTACTAGTTTTACAGACTTTGTGAGAAAAGATGTTTGCCCTTGCAGAGGATGTCTTTTGTGCTTTTTCCCGATGAATTGAATAGTAAATGGTTCAGGTGTTTGAGTATCAGTGTATGAGGTCGTATACCGAAGAAGTGTGTGTGTTTGGGTTCAAGCAGGTGTTGACAGAAACAGCCCTCTTCCCGTGTTCCACCTCTAATTCACTTCCTCCATCCATGAAGCCCACAGCATGTCACCTGGCCTCCACTGGGGGCCTTCACTTACAGAGTGATTGACAGCTGGGCTCACAGACTGAGAATTGAAAACAGTTGTGTACAGAGAGAGAGAGAGAAAAATAGAAAGAGCATAACAGAGAGATGAAGTGTGCTAGGAGTTTTACAAGAGAGTCATTTAAGACGTTTTCAAAAATAGTTGGTGAGTGGGCAGTGTGTATTTTTTGGTGTACAAACCCAACAGTGCTCTTTATACCATCAATGGAAACTTTGGCCACTGATTTTTTGCTCTTTTACTAACAAGGCCCCACCTCCCTGAAAAAAACATATGATACTTGCAACGCTGGTGGTTTTTATATGGAAGTGAGTGACTTTGGTGGCTTTGAACTTTTTTTGACCTTTGAATGTTTTTACACCTCAGTTTAGTTTGATTCAGACTAGCAGCATTACAAAAGCCTGAAGTGTGATCAGATCAAATGTGAATATAATTTGCCATTTAAGCCAATTCAGTGAATTGGAAAGGAAGTGTGAATGCAGAAAAGGAATCCATTTCCAGTAGCAGTTAATTTCGCTTCATGCTTAGTTTATTTATGTGAACTTTAACCCTACGAATATGCCAACCTTGTAAGTGTGAGCTAATAGAAAGCAAGGGGACGGGTCATGGTCTCTACATTCTGGTTAAAAAAATGGAGAAACTGCTAATAGTTAAGCAGTTTGGACTGGACTACTACTATTTTCTTAAATAAATGATCCAGCACTTTTTCAACCTAATCTCTATCTACCACATCTATAACGTATGTGTGATTACCACAGACAATAATTTCGACACATTTCCCCGTACTGAATAAAGAACGGAAAACCAGTTTACTCTAAATGTACTTATAAGGGAAGTCTATGGGCAGTTGTTGAATTCAGTAAATGTTTTTGCAAAATACGTATTTTTGTAGAATGGTTTAATGAATTCTTCAGTCAAAGGTATTTATAAATTAAGCTCTAAATCTGTACAATTGGTCTTCTCAGAGACCTCTACTTTTTCAGAGGAAGAATTTGTAGTTATGCATTACGAGTATATACAGTTTTCGCGTATGGATACCATAAAACCTCAGAGAAAGTGTAAATAACCAGAATTACTGTATTGCTGCAGTGTTGGAAAATTGGATAAAAGTAACTAAGAACAGCTTTGGTGAGACTTTATCTCGTGTCTGTCTCATCCTAAGACCTTTATTGTTAAAGTGTAACAGTTGTAGTTTTGAATACGCGCTATATACACCATATGATTATGGTGGTAATAATCCTTTGTTGCCTCCCAATCAAATAAAATTTTAATCTGCCTATTTCTAGAGATAAATCCTAGACTCTAGATGATTATTATAGTCAACAAGTCACACATAACTCTGTGTGCTCACTCGCTAAACCCAAAGCTGTTAGCGAGGGGAGTGAAGCGACGCCTAGCGCCATCATGCATGCGTCTTAAACGGTCGAGGTGCAAATCCGCTGCCCGTGAGCCAGTCTGGTGTCAGTTTTTCACTGGCTGGCTGATGGATTGGCGGATCAATAAAGTTAATTTAAAACATTTGCGCTCTTCCATCTGAAATCAACCATTTAATGACTCTCTGTTCTTGTAAAAGTGCAAAAGGGCCCTTTGGATTTATAGCAACAGTAAGAGAGAAGAGTGGGGGGAACTGACAAAAAAAGAGAGGAAACTGGCTCTTTGTTTGTGCTTTGCGTAAACACGGAACAAATGTGTAAAAGTGCCACACTGAAAGCATCACTTTGAAGAGGAGATGAAAGAAAATGATTTCTTGATTACTGATTTTATAATGAACACAGCGAGTGGAAGGCGATGGCATGTTGTAATCGGGGAACACACATTACGTGTCTTTATTGTAAATCTTTTCATTGGGATAATATACTGTTCAATTGTCTCCTCTTGATCTTTTGGTCTCTGATATTTTTAAGTCTGAGAATTGGATTTTACATGCACACTAGTTTTGTGGACATTATGCTTAGTCCTAGAATAGCAAAGAGGACTAGGTATAATAACAAGGGGTTAATCTAGGACTATGCTCAATGAACGCTGGTAAATCTAGGACTAGGTTTACTTAGAAGGGGTTGATCTATGAGTAGGTTTAATAACAAGGTTAGTGTACTATTAGACTTAATATCAAGGAGTTAATGTAGGATGAGGCTTAATAACAATGAGTTAATCTAGACAAATTTTAATAACAATCAAAGAGTTGCTGTAGAATGAGGCTGAATATCAAGGAGTTACTCTAATAACAGGGGGTTAAGGTAGGACTAGGCTTAATAACAAGGAGTTACTCCAAGACTAGATAATCAAGAGGTTAATTTAGAACTAGGGGTTAATGTAGGATTAAGCTTAATAACAAGCGATTAGTCTAGGACTAGGCTTAATAAGACAAGGTCAATCTAATAACAAGGGGTTAATATAGGACTAGGCTTTAAACAAGGGGTTAATCTAAGACTGCATTTAATAACAATAGGTTAATATTGGACTCAGAATAATAACAAGGGCTTAATCTAGGCCTATGCTAATAATAAGGGGTTAGGGTTAGGCGTAATAATAATAAGTATAACGCTAACGATAATGCTTTAATATTCTGCGCTGTTTTTGCAGAAAACAAAACACTACACAGTCTAGTTGAAAAAATAGTAGAAATATACAATATTATACATTTTATTACCATTTTGGAGCAATACTTTAGCCTATGCCAGGCTTTTGAGAGACTCTCCTAAATGAACCCTGACTGTTGTTGCAATGAAAAGATCAACTTACACGTCTGAGGATTTATAATTTGTGATGAAGACTTGTTTAAATTTATTTTAGCTGTAAAAGTTTTAGAAGATGGAGTGAAGATCGTACACATGCTGTACACATGAAACAGAGTGGTAAGAATCAGTTAATGACTGATTACTATGATCTCCTCCTCTGGCTTCATTTCTGTACCAGTATTCTACTGTGTCCAGTTTGTATATTTATAGTGCACTCATAAACTAATATGTACTCGTATAAATATGTCTCCTTTTGTCTCCAGTTCTGGTCGTACAGAAAGGTCCCGTAGAGCAGCTCCCTGAGGATGCGGCACTGTTTGCTGGGTACTGATGCTCGTCTCCGTCCCTGACAGAGTTATCTGCCTCCAGAGAACACCTTACCTCCCGCAAACTCTCTTCCTGACCCTGAATATTACAGGCCACGCATCATAAACACTCGTTACACCATCCATCACTCTCTCACTCCCATATATACAGCATACTGTACGCCGGAGATGGGCCTGCTCAGTGACTGGTTGACGTTTATGAAGCGAATCTGCGGAACTTCCCGTTTTCACCCTGACAATTAAATTAGGCGAGCAAAGGGGTGGAAGAAAGGGGGAGGAAAGGTGAAAGATGGATGATATCATCCCTCTTCGTCTCTTATTTTACAGCGAAGTCTTACTTTTGGGGTAAAATGTTAGAGAGAAAATCCCTTTAACAGCTGTGATATAGTTTTTTTTATGAGGCACTGCTTTCCAGACTGCTCGCTGGAATGGATTTTTCTGAGATAGCCTTACTGACTCCTTTTATTTTATGTGTCGGGAGAGAAAAACAGCATGTCTTAACAAGAGAGCATGGAATTGATTAGATCTGGGGCTTGCTCCCTTTCTCTCTCTGTGGGGCTGCATCGGGCCAGGTGGGCCGTGGATGGGCCGTGCCTCCACTTTCGCTGGCAGAAACTGCTGCAGTGTGACGTCCCTCTCTACCAGTCCAGAAAGCTCCCTTAAATAGATGTGCTTGTTTGGATTGCTGCGGGATTTATTTAAAGAGCCATTGTACGGCACTTAAAGGCAGTATGAGAATAAACGTCTTAATTCGGTTTAACTTGATAACCATTTGGCAGATTTGTCTGAGCTTAGCCAGGCCAGGCGTATCTGCTCTGTATATTTTGAATAAACAGCAGAAAATCCAGACCAGATTTCAGCACGCCGCCATGTTCCAGGCCGCTCAAGCAATCTGTCAAGTAAAGGGATGAAGCGTGGCCTTCAGCAAGGCTAATAACAACTAATGGCTGCCTTCTAGCTCTAATACAAGTCCACTCCTATCACCTCCTTATGCTTTATCCTCGTCTTGTTATTCTCATTCTTTATTTCAGCTTCAACGCTGAAACACACATATCCGGCCCCAGAGGGGGGCCTTCAGAGCTGATGAGCGTTAAATAAGACATTTGGAGATGGAAATAAAGTAGAATTCATCCCATCAAAACCACAGCCCTATAACATCTGGAGAAAGAAAGGGAGAAAGAGTGGTTTTAAAAATGCCCCAGCATCTGTTTCACATTAGTGTCCACCTCACTCGCATTCTCAACAGTGAGTTTCAAATCATCTGCTTCTATCTATCTATCTATCTATCTATCTATCTATTTATCTGTCTGTCTGTCTATCTATCTATCTATCTATCTATCTATCTGTCTGTATATCTGTCTGTCTGTATCTGTCTGTCTGTATATCTATCTATCTATATCAAAACAGCAAAATATAAAAAGATAATATGAATACATTTCTTAGCTTTATACTAGACCTTCAAATGTTTCCTGTAGAATTTTATTATTTTTATTTAAAAATAATGTCAAAAGTACATTTTAAATAGGATTAATAAAAAATTCATTTAGTATAAGAGATAATTGTAAAAAAAAAAATAATAATTTACTCTATTACTTGGATAACATGTACAAAACTCATACTGTAAGGATTATACACCACAAAAAAGTTATTTTATTTTGAAATATCCATACTGTTATAGTTACAATTACTTTGTTCTCTGTTTATCTGTAATGTTCTTGTAATGATGTAAATTTAACATTAAATCTAATTTAATATTTAACATACAATATACATGCTTGTTTTAAATGTATCAATTGTCATTACTTTGAGCCAAGAAAAGTTTAATGTTTTTTTACACTGCTGTTATGCTGTATGACAGTGGAACCCCTTTTTGTCTTTGACCCATATGTATAGGTCAAAGACAAAATTATATATGAGTGGGTTTTTGTGTGTGTGTGTGTGTGTGTGTGTGTGTGTGGGTGGGTGCTTGTGTGTATGTGAGTGTGTGGTCTCTATCAATGATAGATTCTGTCATCCTGTTTAGGAAGTGGATTCACCCCCTGTTTCCTCCAACTCCCTTATTCTCTGTTGTGACTACATTATAGCTCCTCAGAGTATTTAGCAAGAAGATAATTAGATCATAAAGCAGAGGCTGCAAAAAAAAAGATGTTTTGCCCACGAATGTGGAGATAGTTTTTTTTGTTGTTGCTGAATTTTCATTTTTAAACCCACTTTGTTTTTAGGGGATTTAATGCTAACCAGATCCAGCATTTAGGTTTAAAAATATGCACATTAGCTTTTTTATTATTTGTGAATTTGAAACAGACCTGCATCCAATTTCAATCCAACCAATGTCTCGAGCAAACATGCTGGATTATGTTGCAGAGAAAACAAAGTGGCAAATAAAAAGTTTTCTGCAATATCACTGAAAACCTATTTAATCTTATTTACAATCATCTGTATAGCAAGGCCTTGATTTGAAATAATATTTTTCTTTTTTTCCCCCCACACACACGCACACACACACACACACACTCTCTCTCTCTCTCTCTCTCTCTCTCTCTCTCTCTCTCTCTCACCCACCCACATCTAATTGAGATGCCATTTGTTAGTCATTCTCTCTTGGCTGACCTATGACTCAAACTCTACACACCATTTGGTGCAAGTGTACTGGGGGTCTCATTGTTTGGACACACACACACACACAGATTTTTTATATAGTCAGATTGTTTTGTTTATATAAGGAAGACACAGAAATTACATGTGTATGTGTGTGCCTGTGTGCATATGTGTGAGTTTGCGGAGAGTGACATGATTTTTAGCTAATTATACATGTTTTAGCACCCAAAAATTAAAGAAATCAAAAAAGGTTGCGACATAAAATTATGAATATGCATGAATATTATTCCACTCTGTTGTTTTATAAAGTTTATAGGAAAAAGTTACATATTAACGGAAACATTTTAAATTGCAAAATTGTCATTGTCACAAAAAGCCATAATAATAGTACCAATTAATCTTTATGGTATTTCTTTTAAAGAAAATGCATCAATCCATCCATCCATGTTTTGAAAATACTTTTCATCTTAGGCCCATATATAAAAAGTGCAGCAACACTGCTTTACCTGATACACTTGTACCAGCACAACACACACTACCATGTCAGTGTGTGTGTTCAAGATTCATATTGTCATATGCACAGGGAACGGTCAGTTGCACTGTACAATGAAATTCTTACTTTGCACTTCCTACCAGCCATCAATAACATATAACTATAAAACTATATAAATACTATAAAGAAATATTCAAAGTCCTATAAGATAAAATAAAATTGAGCAGCTTCTGTAGTTCAAAATGGCAAATGCAACAGGTGCAGATTGTTCAGGTTGTGCATTGTAGTGCAGTATATTGAGTCCGGTATATGTGTGTGTGTGTGTGTGTTTTTGCTTGTCCACCACTCAAATAATATCTGGTCAGTGGTGGTCCTGTGGTGGTCTCTTACCACTAATGGACGGTGTAGAGGGGGACATTGTGCAGATCAACAGATGGACTACAGTCAGTAATTGCACACCTACAAAGTGCACCAATATGGTGGCCGTACACAATAAACCGGTAACTTAGTGTGTGTGTGTGTGTGTGTGTGTGTATGTATATACACTATATGGCCAAAAGTATGTGGACACCTCTCCTAATTATTGAGTTCAGGTGTTTCAGCCACACCCATTGCTAACAGGTGTATAAAAATCAAGATGGAACATTCATTTGCAGACTTAACTCTATCCAGTCGGCACAGCAATTCCTCCCTACATCTCTATATTAATGCTGATTAATCACTGAGTAGCTGATTGGTGTGTGTACCTTTAGATGGAAGGAGCGGGTCTCCTCGGGTGTGTATAGGTTCCAGGTGAGTCGTTTCAGCTCCTCGGTGCTGTACTGACACGTCTCCAGATGTGACTTCACCACATTCTGAGTGATCCGTTCTGGACACACAGAACCATCATACATACATCATACATACATCAGCTTTAGCTCATATTTTCAATTCACTCACTGTAACTAAAAGCTGCTATAAGCATTTTTAAAGAACACTTGTCTTGATAGTTCTGATAATTCTGGTTCAAAACTCTCGTTTTAACACCATGTTGTACTTGGGCTTGTGTTATCACTTTTTACCTGTTAATGTTGAGGCAATTAAATGGCTCATGGCTGCCATTCGAGAGTGCCAGTTCAACATTAAACCCATGAACTTTTTGAGGAACTCAGGAACTTTAGTTCAGGAACTGTGTCGTTTTTGTTAGGAATAGTTCTGAAAAGCCTTAGTTCCTCAGAAGGTTCCGGAATTTCAGTGGAAACTTGGTTTATGTGTTGCCATGGACCAGGACCATCTATATCCAGCAAAACACCCACCTATATCGAGAAGGGAGCAGTCGTCGGTCAGCGCCCCCAGCAGGCTGTGTGTGAGCAGGCTGGGCTCGGGCAGTTGCTGGTACTCGTGCTGTACCCGCCCTGTTTCCACTATATCCAGGATACTAGGCTCCGGAGAGCTCTGATTGGACGAGCTGCTGCTTCCTGTGCTCCCTCCTTCGTTCTCGGCCTCGCCCTTCAGCAGCTCGAGGGCACAGTACTCGGCTGCCTCCCCTGGCGTTAGTGGCAGGTCGAAGAGCAGGCCGTCGGGCAGCGTGGTGATGTCGTCTAGGTCACTGAGGGTGGTGCTGGAGCCTGCGCTGCTGTAGGAGCGGCTGTGCCCGCTATCCTCACCCAATTCCTCGGGCTCCAGCGCCAGCTGCTGGTGTCGTTGCACCTCCGCGTACAGGCTGTCGCGCTGCTTCTTAGACATGCGACCAAACTTCACCGCTATGAGGGTGGGGGGAGAGATACCAAAGGACTTAAATGTTAACCCTTTGAAACTCAAGCTACTTGGTGAATCATTTGTATTGATTGCCACTGTTTTCAGGTCTGCTCTAGCTGGTGTTACACTGTTGCTGCATTTGCTCTGCTAACGTTGCTGCTAACTGCCTTGCTGTTTTTTTTTCCCCCCTCATAAAAAGGTTGGCAGGATTAGACAGTGCTTGAAAACAATGCTATACTACTGTATCGTTTCCATTTTCTAGTGGATCCAAAGCAATTGATATCGATGAAGTGAAATGATTAGCTCAGACAACCAAGTACCAAACAGACAAATCAAAATGTGATTTGATTTAAATATACATGTAAAACCTAGCTTTGCTTTACGCTGCAGACGTTAGTAAGGAGCTGTAGAGAGTTCATTCAATGCTTTTTATAACAAACTATTGAGTTTTGGCGATTATTGAAATAAAACATGAGCAGCGAGAATGCCTCCCCGTGGGTTTCCAAAAACTGCTAATTCAAATCTAGAATGTTAAAAAGTTTTGGGGTAAAGTTAAACTTATAAGGGATTTTAAAACTTTTCTGAAACCGTTGCTTTTTACATCAGTCACAACATGCAGATATCTGTGAGCTCTATTAACTGGGTTACTGATCAGTTAGCCACACTTAGGAAACAACAGACACTCTCCAGTTTCAGATGTGTGGAGTCATTCCTTTAGTCATTTATGACATGGACAGGTGTTACACAATTAAACTGAAAGAAATTCACTCAAGGTTAATTAATCTAAAAGTGCCAGATGACTGAACTGCCTAATGATTTACAGCTGCCATATGGTGGCTAGCATACAGACTGTATTTGCATTAGAGAGTGTGTTTTAAGGTTTATCCTGTACTGTGGTTTGGTCAAGTATAGATGTACTTTTTTGCCTTTTTTTTCTTTTCTGTATCGTGGTTTATCCCAGTCTGGGTGTGTGCGTTGTCATTTTACTTGTCCTCGGATGTTAATATCTCACCATCTCGGCTCATGCCCAGTGCCAGGCACTTCTGCAGGCGGCAATGCTGGCAGCGGTTCCGGTTGGTGCGGTCGATCAGGCAGTTCCTCTGCCGAGAGCATGAATACATGGCATTGTTCTGCTGGCTGCGCCGAAAAAATCCCTGCAAAAAGACATAAAAGGTTTTACCACTGGTCCAGGAACTGTTATGAATGAGGTGCCTTTGGTTGTAGGTCAACAGACAGTGATAACATCTACGGGTCTCATAATGCGATACACGAGAAAGGCAAATATACAAGGCCAATACATGTCAAGAGATATGTTTCTAAAGCTTTATTGACTAGACAATGCTGTACAATACAGGCTAATGTCAGTGCTGTACAACATATCTGTGCTTGTATAAGAATTCTGCTCTGTTGTGTGGGCTGTGCGAAGGAGGAAGTTGAAATTCACAAGATGACAGGTCTCAAAGGAAATGCAAGATAAGATGGAAACTATTTTCTACCTTGCAGCCTTCACAGGTGATGACACCATAATGGATCCCGGAGGACTTATCACCACAGATCTTACAGGGAATCACCTCTATTTGAGCTGGGAACAGATAGAGACAGAGACAGAGCAAGATTACAGTTTTGTTCCTGACAGAAAGCCACACTTTCAGCTAATATAGGCTATAGAAAACCAATACTGTTGCTGGTGGTTCTAAATTGTGCTGGTGGTTCTTCCGAATGATCTGTAAAACTACACAAATGGTAGTTCAAGGTGAAGACCGCAACAGATTCCTGCATGAGCGGAATGGTCATATGCCTTTTCAGACGTAAAATGGCAGTGTCCCAGAGTTCCAAGTGTTACGAAAGTTCTACAATGGCTTAAGTGAACCCTTTCATACAAAGCAAAGTGCCACAGTGCACAAGAACACTACAGGATCATCATTGGTCGCACTTTTCTGACAGTAATCCAATGATGAATAGTAGGTGGGAGTAAAGTACATCAAATACAGAGTGAGGCAGCAAAGGTTAGACACTCAACAGGAGCTCATTAACTGCTTTTGTGATAGAGCACTTGTAAGCACACCTCTCATTTAAATGATGCTATGAACAGGGCCGTGCAATGCATTTATGCGAGCGTCTTTGACCAAAGAGCCCTAACCAATTATACATAACTGCAGAAAAGAGTGGGCAAAAAAAGAAATTAATGTAATAGGCTCCAGAATAAAATAAAATAAAACACTCTTCACTTTCTCTCACTCCATCTCTCGCCAACTCCAGCTGAAGAGTTGTGTAGCTGAAACGCCTCACAGTACAATCGCAATACAATCTTTTGTCCATAGCATGCAGTCTTTGTTGAAATGACTGTTAAATCTCATTCGTGCTGGTTATCTCTTGCTTTCCCTCTAACTGAAGAATGTCATATCTCTAAAAACCCTCGCAGGCCTCCAGGAGAAGGGTTAAAATGAACGTTAGATAACCAGCATTAGTGCAAGAACTGCTGCCCACAAATGAGGCACCAAACACTCTGCTTAATCAGGCTTTTCTGTAAACAATCTGAACTATTTTTTCCCCCATTTGGACTGAGAATGCATAGCATTCTTGACCAGGGTTTATATTTTGATTAATGTGGCTTGTTAGGACATTGAAGGGCACTCAGAAAGACGACTACTAGGTACAATTTTCAATATAAACATGTAGCAGATGTTCTGTGGTACTATAACACCACAATTCTCCAGAAATATTGTTTCACTTCCTAATGGGAACTGGCCTCATGGTTTCCATTAAACATTTTCCCATCAGTATCTGATGGTTTTATTACTTTAAAAATCCACTAGTTTTTTTTATTTAGTTACAGATCCTGAATATATTCTGTGTGTAATGTATCGTATTGCTGTTTGCATTGTATTTGTAATTGTATTGTGGATGGAATATTTGCCAGTTCTATCTAGACAACCATGAAAGCTATATATTGGCACTTTCTTGTTTCCTAGCAGACAGCATGAAGTGCAGGATAATTGGAGATGCAAATATCAGAGTTGCCCATTAGGTCCATTAAATCACCATTAAACCAAAGCTTACCACAAGGACACCATCAGAGGCCACCAGATCATCGTAGGATCCCATTAGAAAATCATCAAATGCATCTAGAATCAGTCACTGCTCACCTTTTAAACCATTAAGATTTACATTGTGATATTAACCCATATGGAAAACATGAAACCAATACCATGACCAACCATTACAAAACAACCAGAAACCAATAGAAAGCTGTGATGGTTATCATGATTTTTTTCAGCAGGTGTGGAGATCATGACAAACCATTATCAAAGTGGTTATCGTTGATACAGCTTTTATCGTTGTTAATGCTATAATTTTTCAATGCTATAATTTTTATTGTTCTGTGTATTTATTGTTCTGTGTATTTATTGTTCTGTGTATATTTGCACTTGTCCTCACTGTCGTGTAT
>JAOUQW010000016.1:3110816-3122541 GCA_028565825.1 Olivaichthys viedmensis
AGTGGGTGTGTGTGTGAGAACAACAGGGACAATGAACTAATGGCAGGAGTAGCAAAGCTTTGTGTGTATATGGGAGAGTATGCATTCAGTAATGAGCATGTGTGTGTGCCTGTGTGTGCCTGTGTGTGCATATGTGTGTGTGTGTGCCTGTGTGTGTGTGTGTGCAAGTGTGTGCCTGTGTGTGCATATGTGTGTGTGTGTGCATGTGCATGCATGGGTATTTGTGTGTGCACCTGTCACTGTGGATGTGCTAGGAACACTAACGCCATGTGTTCTTCCACCATGCTCAGTGTGTGTATGACAGAGAGCAGTGTCACACAGACAGGTGGTGTGTCTGTGGAGATAAAAGGTGACTTCCCCGGAGTGTTCCATCACATTAAAACAGATAATGTCAGAGGAGTTCAGGATGTGCCTGGAGCATTTGGAGAACAGAGACAGCAAACACGCGGCGGTCAGAGGAAAAGGCGCGATAACACACACTTATCTAATGCAGGGTGAGTGCTGGAGGGACAGAGCAGAGGTGACAGTAGCATGACACACTGCTTTCATTTAGGGATGTGTGTGAGGGCTTGATTCTTGCTGAAAGACTTAAGTGGGCTTTGAGTGAGTGAGGCAGCCATGGACTCATCGGCCACATGAGTCACACACACACACACACACACACACACACGCAGCACGGCTAAAGAATCAGCGACACAGAAAGAGAGAGACTGTGAGTGAACAAAAATTATGGAGGAACATTTATGACCGCGCAATACTTCTGTGGTTTTAGGATAGATATTGCTGTTGTTATTGTTGCTCTCCTCATCCTCTCATTTTGTTCTTGCATTTTTTATTGTCTGCAAATGCTTTGGCTAACACAATGCCAACACAGCTTAGTCTTACATTGAAGAGACAGAGAAGGAATGTGTGTGTGTGTGTGTGTGTGTGAGACCACCCTTTACTTTGTGCTTGTCAATGGGTTTCGCAGATGTTCAACACCAGCTATTCTCTCCGAGCACTTTATTAGCGGCCTGATGCCTGTTAGAGGGACAAGAGCATGAACACAGCCCCTCCTGTATTTCACACACAAACGCACTGACACACACACACACACACACACACACACACATACACACACACACACACGCGAGCGAGAGAGTGTGTACACACAAAGTCTATAAGGTTTGGCTGGATAGTGCCAGGTTCTTTCACCACAGATTAAAACATTGTGTGCTGTTAATGTTCATGAGAAACGTTTCAAGATTCAGTTTCATCTTGAACTGCCTGTGTGTGTGTGTGTGTGTGTGTGTGTACGCATGAGTATAACTGTGTGTCGACCCGCATGCATTTCGCTTCCAAACCGAAAAATAATGAATTCCGTTATGTTGCAGTCATACTAAACTGGGTATCCCTGTTTCTCATGTATATAATTTGTGTGTGTGTGTGTGTGTGTGTGTGTATGTGTGGGTTGGGGCTCTCATGAAGTTGAACTAACGTGGCTCTGCTGTAAATCACACTAATAAGGCGGCAGTGCGCTCACGCACTCACTCCACTCGTCTCCCCGTCCGTCGCTCCCCCTCTCCTCTCCTCCACTGGCCGATAAATAACCTGCGCCCTGGCTGCGGACGCCGCTCGCGCACTACAAAGGCTCGCCATCCCATAATTCCTGCGTAACGATGTCTGGAAGAGGTGGGAGAGCCTGGTGCTATCAGCGAACCAAATGTCATAAACATGACGGATGGAAGAAAGCTTATTCGTCCGTCCACTCCTTCTGTTATCACTCCATCACTGGCCCCACTGCCTCTCTCTTTCTCGTTTTTGCCATCTCTTGTTTTTCTTGTGTGATTTTACCCCGAAACCATGCTGGAGCCGAAACTGTCTTGGGAGCCCCGCCCATGCTTGGCACGTTGCCCCAAACATGGGGCATCAGACGGAATTTTCTCATCTGATGTCATTAATTAATCGCCGCTGCTTCCTCCTGCGCGAGATAGAGATGTCTTTCCCTCGTCCTCGGGAGAGAGGGAGGGAGAAGTGGGAGTACAGGGGCTGGTGTGTGTACACTCTTTGATACTGACCTGATGAGTTTTTGTGGGTAATGAATGAGTCAGGAATGAAAAAGTGCTCTTGACGAAGTGGTGGGATCTATCGGCTCTTGTCTCTTGGTCTCAATCCTGAAAAGTCTGAGGCTTCATCTTCAAGCCTGAGCCCTGCTACACACTTTCTGTCTCTCTCCACTCTCTTTTTGTCAGTCTCTCTCCATTCTTTAGCACTTTATCACCAGTGAGTGCTTTAGTAATAACACGAGAACAGTCCACTTTTCTTTAGACTTCAGCTACACAGTCATTATTCTCATGTAGCCCACAGGAAAAGTGATGGATTATGAAGCTTCTCTTAAACCTCTTCATCCATCATTCCCATTGGTGATCCTTTACTTCTAAAACATAATTACATTATTACAGTGCAATTTCGCCAGCGTGAAGGCCGACAAGATGTAGGACAAGATATTGGACTGTCCCACTTAAGGCTAGCCTGTCCATTAAGCTGCTTGACCCTGGTGTGGTGAAGAAGTCCCATGTTTCAATAAGCAGACCACAGAAGGTGTGTCTTTGAGTCCATATATGAAAATGTGTTATTGAGTTCTTATATTGAAATAAGAGCAGCTCTGAGTGGGCGTGCCCTTAAGGCCATAGATGGGGAATGTGGGCGTGTCTATAAAAGTCTTTAAGTAGGAAGAAGGAATTCATTGACTTTTATATATACACATGTATTTTCAACGATTTTGTTAGCCAGCTTGATACCATGAGCTAATCTGACAGAATTTCTGTGAGGAATTTTAAGTCATCATTCATAAATGTTTATAACCTTTACTGCTAATGCTAGCTAGATGGCTAATATAAGCTAACTTGACAGAACATTTCAAGAAAACACTTTAAGTGCAAATAATAAGTACTACGCCGACGGTCTGCAGTCTGTAGACAGATACTTCTTTCCTTGTTTTGCTTAAAGATGTGCTCGGTTGAGAGCAATGTTGATTGTGGACTAGCTGTGCTAAGAATATGTTTACATACAAGGTAAAAATACAATCATTATCTGATTTCAGCAGTTACCAGATTATTCAGGTGGTCATGTAAACACCATACCATTATATCTTAAATCAGACTAATGGTCTTATTTTAAGAAATAAGAAATGATGTACAAGTTAACGCAACGTTAGCCCGATAGCCGACTTGCAAATTTCTTAAATTACTTTTCATGTATGCACTGATTTTATTTTTGTGTCGGTCAGGCGGTTTATATTTTGTTGGTCAGGGGTAAAATTATGTTGGACGGGTCCAATCTCAAGATCTCGCCTAGGGTCCCACAGATCCACGGTCTGGCTCTGGTCCCACTGAGGTAAGTAAGGTAAGTGAAGTGTCCCTACACACACACACACACACACACACACACACACACACACACACTCCAAAGAGATTGCAGAGTGTAAAAGCAGGACAGCATGGTTAATTTGGCTGAAGGTTTTTTCCGACACACTAAAATTCCATACACGGCGGTGGCCAGGAAGTCCGGCTGTTTGTTTGGTCTGTAATTGATAATATTTGAGATGCACCCAGCCGTGACACTGTCCCCTAGACACCTTATAACTCTGTGTGGCTATGTGGGGGGCAGATCTTGGCTTCTTCAGGTTTTCAGGCTCGATTTGCTATATTCCCTCAGATATTTCCCCTTTGTTTGCTGTAGGAGGTAACCATACTTACCGTATCAACAGGGTGTTCTTTCAGCAAGGGCTTCCAAACAGGCAGTGAGGGTTCAGGCTTGAGCCCTCTATCTGAGCCACATTAGGACAAGAAGACCCCATTCCAGTCCTCTTCATCCCCACAGCCAAAACACCAACCTGTATCCCCTCACCATCGGTTCTCCCAGTCTCTGCTTATCTGCCATGGCTACAAATGTGTTATTGATTTAGTCACTTCCTGAGACAAAGGCAAAATTGTTTTATACGTCGTTCAATTAGCTGTTGGCCCGCGCCATCTGGTCCTCTTTACCGAGAGAGAGCGATGAGGAGCGAATAAGAAGTGAAAAGCCAGAACGTCCTAGCGGACAGAAAAGAAGGAAGGAAAGGGGGTGGGGGGGATGCTGTCCCTGAGGCCTGAGGCTTTCTTTCCAACCTCCTCTTATTCCCTTCTACATGTCCAAAGTACAGAACACCCAACTCCAGCCACGTGGGCCTGAGACGACCTTCTGAACCACTGCTGGAGCCCAAATCCCTTAGCTGAAGAATAACGCTGCCTTTCCAAGAGTGACTGAAGAGTATTTAAAAGTGCCTGGGTTTACCGGTACTTTGATAATCTACTTGTCTGAAATAGCAAAAGCCTCACATATCATAGTCCTTTTCCCATGAAGTTCTAAGGTTTGACAATCTGGCTGCATTTAGGCTGATTTTTTTCTTTGTTGATTTAAAATAAGCCTCTGTTTTTCAATAGAAAATAGCTGACAGGCTATTACTAGTGACAGGCTACCATTTGATCAGCACTTCATCATTCACCCTTGTTTCATACACACAAATCATAGTAGGATCACAGTGTATGTAATGAACTGTCAAAAAATATGCATCACACCCCACAGCTGCTGTGCAGTACATTATAAAAATACAGCATAGTCAATGAATGACAGTACCCATTTATGTTGTTCAGGCTCTGCACTCCAGCACACGTATGAAACGAATCAGTGAGTATAAGCTTGCTAACGTAAAAATGTCAGCTATAATTTGAGAATACCTTAGTCCTCTGTGGTTGTTTGCAGCTCACCAGTGCATTCTTCACCCTGTTTACACCTGGTTGTTTCATGCGCCTTGTGTCTGCATTGTATCCGGACAAGTCTTAATTACATACATTTACACTTGTAGTCAAATGCGTCTCCAGTTAGCCTGATTCTATAGTGTGTAACATGCAAAACAGTTGATAAAACTTGACCACCGGCTTCCTGTGGCATTCCTAATTTCCAGTTTTTTATGCAAAAGATGTTGGCATATCAAAAATTTAGATTTTGCCTGGCGTTTTAAAAAGGCAGTCAGCTAGCTAAGTGTTTTTGTGTGTGATTATTTTACTTATTTACAATAAATATTGATTATATAATTGCTAAAAATCATAATGTGTGTTATCATGCATAGAGCTACCTAATTTTTGGCTTTCTTTTGGGTTAGCTAGACAGCGATCACCAATATTTTAAACAGTGCTTACAGTTACTATTTAACATTAGCTTGAGCATACAGTAGTTTCCTGACATAGCTAGCTTAGTTTTAATTGGTTGCTTGACCAAACCAATCATGACTATTTCTGCTCTGAAAATTATAATTTTTTTTAAATCCCATGTGCGTCGTCAGTTCACCTAAGTAAACAGGTATATTGTTGGGTAGATTTTTGTTCCACAAAGTACGAAAATGTAAATATGGGCACTACACCAGGTACACCAGTGTTTCCTAAGGTCCAACACGCTACCTTAAAGATACAATTCATCCTTTAGGGCCTATAACTACAGGTCTAATCTGTCACCTCAGAGGCGAGTGTTTATACATTGAAAGCCACAGTTTCATACCATTCAAAGAGTGTAGGCCTACATGCCATGCTAGAGATTTACAATAACATTTACAGCATTTAGCATACAGCCTTATCCAGAGCGACTTACAGAAGTGCTTTGTAGTCTCTATTGAAAAACATAACCTCATGGTAGCACAAATAGGCTATGGTCTAGGAATACCATAAAGCTAAAACCCTGTTAGAGAGGAGTTAGTTAGCTTAAGTGCTTAAATGTTTAGTGGAGAGGTAGGTCTTCGGTCTTCATTTGAAGACATCCAGTGACTCAGATGCCCATCAGATGCTGATGCCTTGTGCATGGTAACATACCTGTGGTTAAAATGAAGTAACATATTTCTCAAGAAATACAGCCAAACAGGATCAGATAGTTTGTCCTGTCAGCCAGTGATTCAGTGGCAGGTTTTAGCGATGATAGTCAACACTTCCCCTGCAGCTGTATCCCATCTAATCCTGTTGCCCTACGATGTTTCCCTCTTGTTTTGGCTTGTTGGTGAGTGTTTTCTGGCTGGCTGGGGTGAGACAGATCTGGGGAGAGATTCTTGAGACTCCTGCTTGATTCCAGATTGCCACCTTCATGCTTCACTGGGTCTTAGATGGTAACATTCTTGGGAAGTGCATACATCCACACACGCACACACACACACACGCACGCATGCACGCACGCACACGCACACACACCTTTCCAGCATGTCTAAAGTGTACAAACACACTGCAACATTTATTGTATCTCTCACTGTTTTTTTTTCAACATTACTTGTTAGTGCATTTTATGTTAGTTGGAATATTTAAAACTTTTAGTGACACTTGCCTGCCCCGTGTGTGTATGTGTGCAAGTGCAAAGATTGCAGCGGTCGATAGCAGCTTGACGGAATGTGCGAGCAGAGACTGTCATCGCCGGTTGCCGTGGCACCTCTCCATGGAGATGTTTGCCTTAGCGATAGCGTTATTTTGACTAGTTACATGTTCCTGAGCTGGAATAGGGGGGTGGCAGCGGAGACGGATGAGTGGACGAAGGGAGACTCTGTTTTCTTTTCTGTGAACATGCGATAGAAGGTGGGCCTGATGACAGATCGAGCAAACCATGTGGAAGACGATGGAGATAGAGAGAGAGAGAAGTAACCAAGGGGGGTTGTAAAACAGCATAAAAGTGCAAGAGGAAGCAGCGAGGGTAGAGATGTCATCTAGGCCCCTCTGTTTGAGCCAGGTGTCTGGCCTGTGTGTTTGTTATATATGCTAATGATGTGGTTTAAGCATCCCTCACTGCTATCGGCAGGATCCAAATCCATATTTGCCTGCCTGTGTTTTTACCCTCACTCTGTTTAACAACGATGATTTAGAACAGAACAGAATGCCTTTTATTGTTACATATACAAGTACAGTGAAATTCATTCTTCGCATATCCTAGCGTCTTGGTAAGCTGGGTTCAGAGCTGATACGGCGCCCCTGGAGCAGGGAGAGTTAAGGGTCTTGCTCAAGGGCCCAACAGTGGCAGTGCTGAGGCTTGAACCCACGACCTTCTGATCGGTAACCTAGTGCCCTAACCACTGAGCCACGTTACAGAAGACGTCGTCTAAAAAGGATGCAGCTACGGAACGGAAGCCAGTCCGTCAGGCTCACAGAGTTACTGGGCACCGAAGATTTGGATGAGGGGGACAACATCACGTCTATGGAGCTGACCTCACTCCTTCAGGCAGGCAATCCAGCGATGTTGGTCGCGGAGATGGATGCCGCTGATGCTGCAGCTGAGGGACGTTCGCAAGGTTGGAGACAAAGACGGAAGCAAAAGTCCACTTCAATCAAGTCTGTTCCAGTGCCACCTGCTCCTGTCAAGTCTGCTCCATCCCAGCCTGACCTAGTCAAGTCTGCTCCAGTGAAGCCTGATCCGTTTTGGTGGAGCCAATTCCGGGGAAAACAGGTCCAGTAAGGTCCGTTGCCATGGAGGCAGCAAGCTGGAGCAAGCTGGTTCGAGTGGTTAAGGAGCTCCAGCAGTGGAGCGGCTTCCTTGCCTCCACCCGGGCGACAATCACCTTGCCTGGACAGATCACCCCCAGCGTTGATGCAGCGGGCTGGACCGATTTGAGCCGAGAGGTTGAGGAGCGACAGGATCGGATTGACTTCCTTATTGCCACCCTGGCACCATTCCTTGTGCAGCGGCAGCTTGCCCTTCCCATCATGCCTCCGAGCCCACCACAGCAACTGCTCATTGCACTGCCAGTCCGGTTTACGGGCCTTCCAGGAGAGGATGTGGGAGTCTCTCCGCCCTCTGACGCTGCTGTGGTAGTCTCTCCGCTTTCTGATGCCGCTGTGGGCATCTCTCTGCCCTCTGATGACGCTGTGGGCGTGCCACAGGCCCCTGATGCCAGAGAGGGCGTTCCCCAGTTCCCTGCACCGCAGGAGGTCAGCTCTGCCCAAGACCAGCGCTGAGGTTCCTGCTCTGCTCAAGACCAGCGCTGAGGTTCCTGCTCTGCCCGAGACCAGCACAGTGGTTCCTGCTTTGCCCAAGACCAGCGCTGTGGTTCCTGATCTGCCTGAGACCAACGCGGTGGTTCCTGATCTACCCGAGATCTGTGCAGAGGTCATCATGGCTCCTACCATCTCTGGGGAGGAGCTCCTGGTGCCCAGCTTGTAGGCGAGTAAGCATGTTTCTTCCCTCTTGTCTACGCCTCAGATTGGGTACGTCTCTCTCCACCAGGTGAGGTGCTCATCAACCCTCTGGATGGATGTCACACCGCCGCCTGCCATTGCGGAAGACGTTGTCACACCGCCGCCAACATTCGCGAATGACTTCATTGCGCCGCCGCCGGCCTTCGTGGATGACGTCATCGCTCTGCACCCCATCGCCGTGGAGGTTGTCATCACCACGCCTCCTAACACCGCTGTGGACATCCCTATGCCTCCTGTTGCCGCTGCGGGCATCTCTTCGCCCTCTGGCACCGCTGTGGGCATCTCTCCACCCTCTGGAATCTCTGTGGGCGTCTCTCCGCCCTCTGACACTGTTGTGGGCATCTCTCCACCCTCTAACGCCACTGAGGGCATCACTCGGACCTCTGGCACCACTATGGGTGTCCCTCTGCCCTCTGACGCTGCTGAGGGCGTCTCTCAGGCTCCTGATGCCTGATGCCTGGTCCTTGACGCCGTAGATGGTGTGCCCCAGGTCCCTGACACAATGGAGGGCATTCCCCGAGCTTCTGACACTGCAGTGGGTGTCTCTCTGCCCCCTGATGCCGCTGTGGGCATCTCTCTGCCCTCTGACTCCGGCGTGGGCGTCTCTCTACCTCCTGTTGACGCCGTGGGTGTTTCTCCACTTCCTGATGCCACGAAAGACATAGTCGCACCTCACATGCAACCCCAGCCTCCGGTCATCCTGCTGGACATAGACTTTCTGCCCACGGGCCCAGGGCCCCCTGTCTGGTGTCTGTTTTTGCGCGTCGGGAGCCGAACGTATTCTGTCACAACCTCCCCGCTGTGGACTCCCGCTCTATGTGCGCACCGCAGTTCCCTGCAAGCTGCGCACTTCCGTGTTTCAAGTTCAAGTTCAAGTTCAAGTAGGTTTTTATTGTCATTTCTCCATATACCTCGTATACATTGAAATGAAATGTCGTTTCTACAGGTTTTTTACTGTTTTTTAGTTTTTTAGTTTTTTACTGTTTACTGCTCTTTATAGTATCTTTTATATTCAAGAACTTTCCATTTTATTATATTTTAAAAGCATTTTCGATTTACAAAATTTTGTTGCATGAGCCTAAGACTTTGCACAGTAGTGTATATTAATGCGCTTGTTCTAATACGGACTTATAGTTATAGATAAACAGACTTGGGTTTAAGGTCAGAATCGTGCATAACTGAGACACGCCATAGCTTTTGTCAAACTCCATCCCACGTATGCAAATGGCGCATAACTTTCTGACCAGTGCTTAAATCTGTAGTTAATTCTGACGTCTGAATATCGATGTGTTCAATTTTGGTATTAACTCCTCACTGCACGCTTTGATCCGTTTATTGTTAAGCTACATTAAATTATGTGTATTAAAAAACTCCTGCCAAGACAGCGCTACACACAAAAAAACTGGCAACCTCAAAGGCGTGAATTGTGCACAGGTAATTTCCATAATCTGCCGTCCAGAAATGCACGTCGCGGGACCCTGAATACGGAGAACTCCCCACGTAAATGTTGACATAACTTTTGAACTTAAGTTACCGACTTATAAACATTATCCATATGGATAACGCTTGCTCTGTTCTCTTTTTGAAAAAGAAAAATCACATTCGACAACAAGAGGACTCCTTGACCAGTAATATTCAGTATTTGGCTTTTCTGTATTAGTTTGGAAAAACTTTTTTATAAATTGAAAAAAGGTTAATCTGTGAATTTCACACAAACCCATTCTTTTTTTCACACAAACCCATAAACTTTATTTAGGATTTTTCACAATGCATATAAGTCTGTACCCCACATTATTTTCCATTTGTAGTACAGAAATACATCCCTATTAAGTGCCTGTTTGATTTTCTTGTGCCCTCTCTTAGGTTCATGGCCTGGGAAAGCAGGTGGGCAAATCTTTGGATTACCTGGAGTTAGGCACAGCAGGGTCTGTCCTGAACCCCCTTCCCTATGGTGGAGCTGGTGGAGGGGGCATAGGGGCAGGTGGAGGGGTTAAACCCCCATTTCAGACCTCCAGGATATTCTCCTCTATGGACCACACACCCATGAAACCCAAGCCACCCCCTTTTGGTTTACCGAATCCATATGATTGGGCCAGAAACCAGTCACAGCTCCTGGATCAGACAGGCTACCACTCAAAGCGCAAGTCTCTCCACAAAACTTCCATGAAGACCAAGAAGATCTTCGGCTGGGGCGACTTCTACTTCAGCGTCAAGACCCTGAAGTTCAGCCTGCTGGTGACAGGCAAGATTGTAGACCATGTCAATGGTACATTCACTGTCTACTTCCGCCACAACTCCTCGAGCCTCGGCAACGTGTCCGTCAGCATTGTCCCACCGTCGAAGGTGGTGGAGTTTGAGGTGGTTCAGCAGCAGAGTACCCTCCATCAGCCAGAGATCCAGTTCCACCAGCCTCAGCAATCCACCATTGACCCCAAAGACATCAAGACCTTCAACTGTCGTGTGGAGTATGAGAAGACTAACCGCTCCAAGAAGCCCAAACCCTGCCTGTACGACCCATCTCAGACCTGCTTCAGCGAGCACACCCAATCTAATGCCGCCTGGCTTTGTGCCAAGCCCTTCAAAGTCATCTGCATCTTCATCTCCTTCTTCAGCATCGACTACAAGCTTGTGCAGAAGGTCTGTCCAGACTACAATTTTCAGAGTGAACAACCTTACTTTGGATGAAGAGTATGCACCAAACTGAATTAAGTAGAGGTTGACCAACAAATGGGATGTTGTTATGTGTTGTGTGTCTCTTCTGCTTTTTTAAGGTTCCAGTAAAACAATATGATTCCCGTAAGAATTGGTCAACATGGTGGACACTGGGTTTTTACCAAGCCGCTGGAGAGAGGTTTTTGTTCCCGGTTTCCTTTGTGAACAAATGAATATTGTGAACAAAGCCAACTCAGTTAAGATCAGTTAAATTAATATTTATTTATTGTTTTTGTTGAGTTTTGTCTGTTTGACTGTTAGACTTTTGGGAAGATTGAAAGGGAACATGTGATTTTTGTATTTTTCTTTATATAGCCCTGAACACTCTGAAATGTCATAACATGAGAATCATATTGTATATAAAATGAACATAGCACTGGTTGCAACTCAGATTGTGCACCCTGTATTAAAGCAGCTCATCATCACACTTGTAGAGTGTGTATCTTACTCATCTTACAATGTAAGCAAGACACAAGGTGGACATACAAATCCTTGATTAGGGAGGTATTCTGTTGTCATTAGGGCATTTGGCAAATGTTCAACACAGCATATGCACCCAGAAAATTAGTAACATTAAGTTTCAAGCATATATATATATATATATATATGGACACAATTACTGCGTAGTAAAAAAAAAAATTGTTTCCCAAATGTAACTTGATTTCTGATTGATTATAGTATATTAATGGAAGAGGGGGCATTTTCTCTTCCCAATGCTTAAATAAGATGATACTACACAGAACTGCAGGTAAAGTGTTTTGCAAAATATTACTTTT
>JAOUQW010000016.1:3126500-3137691 GCA_028565825.1 Olivaichthys viedmensis
TGTGTGTGTGTGTGTGTGTGTGTGTGTGTGTGTGTGTGTGTGTGTGTGTGTGTGTGTGTGTGCGTGTGTGTGTGTGTTGGTGCAGTGATTTGTAGTGAGTAATAAAGGCAGCGTGAGTCTTGTTGGTGCCGTGTTGTTTTAGTGTGATAGTGCTGTGCAGGGTCTGACTCCCACTCCTGGAATGTACCATTCACACACTCCGCTTTATCAAGACTGATTGACTCTGACGCCGTCACAATCTCACGCAAAAACACAGACACACAACACACACACATACACATATACATGTGCACACACACACACACACACACACACACACACACATTGACATCCACCTCATAGGTCTCTTTGAGCAAGAGAGCGGAACGGCAACAGGTAACGTGGGAGTCGGTCTGTTAGACGTAAATTAAATTTGGGTCATTGAAAGGTACACACACACACACATACACGCACACACTCACGTGCGTACACTAAATTTAGGTTACACACAGGCCACACACATAGTAGAATCTTGAGGCTTACATGTCTGTTCTCTAAAATATGGCTTAAGAAGTGGACTTGAATGGATGTTCACTCAACAGCAAAAAACATGAAGTAACAGACACCTCACAAAGCACTGCTGTTTATTTATTTAACACAAAGGTGTGTGTGTTTGTGTGCACAAGTGTATGTGCGTAAAACAGTAGTGAGATTAGCAACAACAACAAAGCAATACATGTTACTGTACCTTTTAATGTATATATAGTGCAGTCTGTAAGCATTGGACAGTGACAGTGAATTTCTATAGAACTTCTACAGAATCTCTGTCTACTGAATCTGTAACGTATGTATGATTACCACAGATAATAATTAAAAGGTTTCCCTGTACTGAGAAAATAACAGTAAACCTGTTTACTCTAAGTCTAAGGGCAGCTGTTGAATTACCTCAGTAACGTTTATGGGAAACACATATTATTGTGCTCACTTTCACAAATTCTTCAGTCAAAGGTATTTGTAAATTAAACTCTAAATCTGTATAGTCTGTTCTTTCAGAGATGGGACTACTTTCTCAGAGGGAAGAATTTGTGGTTATGCGTTAACAACATAGTCAGTTTCTGGGTGATGGCACATGAATACCACAAAACCTTCTGGAAAGCATAAGTGTTCGCAGACTGCTTAAGTATGGTATGTCGGGCCTAAATCAATTATGAATACAAGACACATTTTTGGCATTAAGGTGATTCCGATGATTTACTTCACTCATTAACCGAGCTCCTATGGCAGGGACAGTTTATTTAACAACAGATATACTTAACAGATTGCTTAAAAAAAAAAAAAAAATGTTTTACCTTCATTACACCATTGATGTTAAAAGCAGAACAATCTCCATATTTGAACAAAGACCGGCTTTAATTATCTCATCTAGAAATATTCATGCCACCCAGACTCAAACACAAACTCTGTGGATTGTGTGCTTCACCTTGCAGTATGAGAATGTCCCAAAAATACAACTATAGCCAATTTGTTTTTTGTGACCAAAAAATGACCTCAAGCCCATTCATGTGCATTTCATGTAATGAAGACAGAGCTAAATGCAAATAAAAAAAAATAAAAATAAGCAGAAACAGAAAATTGCTGCATTACAGGTCTAGCAGAGCATCACCAGGGAAGGCCAGCAGACTTCAAGCATCATGACATCATGACAATTTTATTTAAAATACCGCTATCCACTCCCTTTGGTACCGTCAGCCCTAAAACAACTCAGAAAAGCTCAATTATTCACAAAACTGGATCTCAGAAGCGCTTACAACCTGATTCATATTCGAGAGGGTAACAAGTGGAAAACGGCATTTAGCACCACCTCTGGGCACTTTGAGTATTTGGTCATTTCTTATGGACTGGCTAACGCCCCCTCCATCTTTCAGGCCTTCATCAATGACGTTCTCCGCAACACTCTAGGAAAATTCGTCATCACCTACATAGACTATATCCTCATTTATTAAGTTAAGTTCCATGGAGGAACACGTACGTGAAAGTGGTACTCAAAAAACTCTTGGAGAATAGTCTGTTCATAAAGGGAGAAAAATGTGAATTTCATGTCCCCATGGTAGCATCACCTCTCACGTCTCTCCTCAAGGGAGGAAGAAGAACACTTCAGTGGTCACCTCAAGCTGAACATGCATTTCAGGCTCTCATGGAAGCCTTTACCATGGCCCACATCCTCAAACATCCAGACCCATCGACATCCTTCATCGTAGAGGTAGATGCGTCAGAAACAGGCGTGGGTGCTATCCTCTCTCAACGGCAAGGAGATCCACCAAAGATGTACCCTGTAGCCTTCTTCTCAAAGAAACTGTCACCCGCTAAATGAAACTATGACATAGGTAATCGAGAACTGTTAGCAGTACTGTGGCTCTAGAGGAATGGCGACACTGGTTAGAGGGCGCAGAACAACCCTTCTGAGTGTACACTAACCATCGAAATCTTGAGTATCTCAAACGTGCAAAGCGCCTCAACCCCCAACAAGCTCAATGGGCTCTCTTTTTCACAAGGTTCAACTTCACCATCTCTTACAGACCCGGATCCAAAAATACAAAAGCTGACGCCCTGTCCCGTCTCTTCCCAGCACCCCCTAAGGAGGAAACTCCAGAAACAATCCTGCCAGAAACTTTATTCTTGGGTGCCGTGATTTGGGAGGTTGACCGTGAGATCACAAGCGTGTCCTCCAGGGAGGAGTTATGTGCCGGCAGAAGTTAGGGATCGACTGATCACATGGGCACACTCGTCCCTAGCACTCTCTTCTCGCATCACTTGCTCGCCCCAAGTACTGGTGGGAAACCATGATGTTAGACATTCACAAATTTGTCAAATCTTGTTCAGCATGTACACAAGCCAAAGTACCCAGAACTCTGCAAGCTGGGAAGCTCGTACCGCTGCGCATTCCACAAAGGCCATGGTCACACCTCACCATCGATTTTCTCACGGATCTACCTCCCTCAGATAACCAGACCACCATTCTGGTCATCATCGACCGATTCTCTAAATCACTCCGTCTCATCCCATTACCATCTCTATTGACTGCCTTTGAAACGGCAGAATGCCTATTTCACTCAGTATTCCGGTACCTTGGGATCCCAGAGCACATAGTGTCAGATCGAGGCCCACAATTCACATCCAGTGTCTGGAGAGCATTTATGGAGAAATTAGGGGTGTCAGTAAGCCTCAAGTCTGGTTACCATCCGCAATATAATGGGCAAGTAGAGAGGCCCAACCAGGAAATAGGTCACTTTTTGAGGACATTCTGTGCAGACAAGAGGATTGGGCTCGTTTCTTACACTGCGCAGAGTATGCCCAAAACTCCTTGCGACCCAACTTACTCCATTCCAGTGTGTACTAGGATGCCAGCCTCCCCTCTTCCCTTGGAACGCCACTTAGACCAATGCTCCCACAGTTAATGAGTGGTTCCAAAGAAGCGAAGAGGTATGGGAAAACGCCCACCAATGCTTCGAACACACCACACAATGAACCCAGGAATTCACTGACCGACGCAGAAATAATACCCTGTCTACGAACCAGGAGATTGTGTGAAGCTCTCCACCTGAGATCTAAGGCTACCACAAGGTTGCAAGAAACTCATGCATCGCTACATTGGCCCCTTCAAGGTACTCCAATAGATAAATGAGGTGACGTATGAACTAGATCTGCCCAGGCAATATTTCATTGCTCCGACATTTCATGTGTCACTCCTAAAGCCCTTGGTCTAAGGCCCCCTAAGCAAGTGGACGCCAGCAAACACTCCTCCTCCTCCTCTCGACATTGAAGGGCAACCAGCTTACTCCATTAAGGAGATTCTAGACTACAGATGTCGAGGAGGTCAGATGGAGTATCTTATTGACTGGGAAGGATACAGACCTGAGGAAAGGAGCTGGGTTCTGACATCAGACATTCTTGATCCCCTGTTGATACAAGATTTCCATGCCCGACAACCCAGTTGTCCTGCTCCCAGACCAAGAGGTAGACCATGTCGAAACCCCCTTCCGAGACCAAGAGATGGAGGTAATGAAAACCCAATCTCATGGCCAAGAGGACAACCTTGTACAGGAACACATCCAAATCCTAGAGGCAGACCCTGTGGTAGCTCATTCTCCAGGTCCAGAGAGAGATCTCAAACACACGCAACACCAGGCAGGGTCGGAGGACACTCACTTCCGGTTCGCCGAGGCAGACCCTGTCAAAATGCACCTACAACTCCCAGAGACAGACACCGTGGACACACACTCCCCCACTCACAGAGGTAGACCCAGTAGACACATACTCTCAGCTCCAAGTGTGAGCTCTTCGAGGGGGGTTTCTGTCACATCCGCATCCGTAAACCCAAACTACAACTCCCAGAATCTACCACACTCCTGGATCACGTGACACGTCACCTGAGCTACTTCCTTGTTCCCAGTCACCTGACTTTTGATCACACACACCTGTACCTCATTACACCTCCTCTATAAATACCCAAGACTTTTACACACACATTGCAAAGTCTCGTTCCTGGTTCTCCTATGTCGATTCTGAGCATTTACAACATTGCGATTTCCTGTGTATTGATCCCCCGAATTATGACTCTGATTCTGCCTTTGATATTTTGTTTGCTGATCGCCTGATCCTCTGCCTGATTTCCGTTGTGAGTTTGCCTTGCCTTTCTGATCTGTTTGCCCTGTGTCTTTCTAAATAAACCTGCACTTGCATCCTACCTGTCCCGAGTCCGACAGAAATAACTGAACTGAAAGTCACTGAATGGTTGTCAGGTTTTTTGTTTTTTTCTTTAACAACATTGGTTAAGGCAATATTTTGTGTTTTTTCTCCCCCTATTCTGGTTTAATTAGAACCGGCCGGTCTACATCATGTAACTCCCAGGCTTAAAAATGAGTCCCACTCCAGTCCTGAATAAATAAATAAAAAGGTGTCCAATTATAGACTGCTGTGTACACTCCCTGTCACTATAACTAATTTTTTTGCAGCTACAGTTTGTATTTTCATGAAGCAAAATATGACACTCCTTCATTTGCTCTGAGCATGGATCATTCCTCGTGCTGAAAACGGAAACATTCGGTGCTAAAATAGCGAAATGGCTACTCTCCTCTTCTCTAAAGTTTTGGTTTGAAGGTTTTCTCACTAGAGTGATACATTAAAGCATTTATAGAGTTAGATGTGTTACCATAGACGTGGGAGTGTGCATGAGGTATGCTGTGTGTGTGTGTCTTCTACGAATAAGCAGTCTCCAGAGGAGCCTTGCGTTGTGGATCATTGAGTATGTGATGGAAGGTGTTCATGAGGAATTTACATTAGCACCAAGAGAAAATAAACTTAGCGCATACGAACGAACACACACACGCGGTGAGGGAGAGACAGACAGACAGACACGGACAGATGGACAGACTGACAGAGTGGCGGTTTTAACTTGTGAGGTAGTTTGTGGAGCTTACCGTATAATCCCATATTCCTTCATGAATAGTACTTGATTTGTATTTTTTGAAGCCTAAACTGACCACAAAGTGCTCTTGAAATATGACGGTGTGTGGTTACAGAAATGGGATGGAAATATAACGTGCTTTTGCTTACATATGTATGGAAAATCAGTATTGTGAGTGTCTGTGTATAAGAGAGAGACATTGGTGTGCATTGGTGTGTGCCATGCAATTGTCCATCTCTGTTTAAACAGTTTCAGTGTTAACTCTACCTACTTTCCACCCGGCTTTCACCCACAGGTCTTGACCTCTAAGACGCATGTTCCATTTTATTTCAATTAGAGTCCCAGAATTCCCCCACTGTAATCTCTCCGCTTCCCTCGATGCCGTCTCCTCCTCTAGGCAGAGCTAGTTGCCCATGGCGGTGGGTTATTGGCCGTTGCCCCTGCCGATGGGTTATTGGCCGTTGCGGAGCTCCATGCTTCATTAGCGCTGCTCGGAGCCAGAAGGGAAGGGGAGGAGGTCGTCATGGGAACCGAGCACGCTCAGTTGGGTCCTGTGGCTGACTGGGGCCTCTCTACGGGTCTCCTTATGCTTATAAAGACCTCCGGCGTAACACAGAAATCTTAACGCTTATCTGTGTTCTCTTTGAGGGCAAGTAAGTAAATAATTAGTGCTCACCCAATCCTGTTTCATGGACAAATGTCGTCCATAGAATGAGTCACCTCATGCTTGAAAATACGACCGCAGTATTTTACAAGACAAAAAAAAGCAAACCTATCATCACCTGACATTTTTTGCAATTGCATAATGACTTTTTGATGACTTTTTGATGAGATTTCTAGTTTTAAAAAAAATTAAACTACTGCTCCTAAAAGTGCACTGTTTTTGTGGGCAAACGTTCAGGCATGACGATCCAAGCCCAACATGGATGTGTCAGCTGTGGATATTGTGTATGTGCTTGATAAATTAGCAGAAAAGGCTGAAGCCTGACCATTTCAGAGGCGCTCCGATATTTTTGTTTCCAATGGAACGTTTGATGTGACTGACTTCAGCAATGCGCAGTCTGATGCCACGAGCCCGAGATGGCGGAGGTGCTGGTGCTGGAGATGTGATGCTTATTTGTAATGGGACTGGGTGTTTGTTTGGGTTCAATGTCAGCCAGCAGGCAGATTCTTTTTATGGAATGTATTCCTGTAAAGAGCAACATCAAAGGAATGGTTCAGAGAAAAAGCTAATTTATACAATTTTCCCCTTACGCCAAGTGTTGTCCATCAGCCAACACATGTTTGGTGTCTGATGTTTGCTTCTTTAGTTTTGGATTGAAGCTACAAGGCTAATGTTGCTAACAAGTTATTTAAGTTTGTCTCACCCAAAATCTTTTTCATAAATATATCAAACCATATCCAACTGATGTGGTTTAGGACACAGTGTGACTTACTGTAATCTAATTACTGTAATTATAAGGGCAGCCATCCTGGACAACCAGAATCAGTTTATTTTCCTTAATGCAATTTGGTATCATTCTGCGCAAGACTATCTTTGTGCCAAATGATGGGGTATTTTTCCAAAATCAAACAACTTACATGTTACATATTAAATGTCTCTCTTTAATCTGAGGACTTCTCAATAAAAAAGGGCCATTTTCCAGTACTTCAAGTCACCAAAAACTTTATTAAATTATAAATTAAAAATTGCTTGATGTTGTGATTCCACACAAGAAATGTCGAGACAAAAGAAAAAGGTACAGAATCGCCTACACTTTTGCCCTCTTTAGGAAATCCAGAAGTTATAAATATGCATATTAGAAACACCCCCAATTTTTCACGCCCCGCCCCTTTCTCTCATAAACAGGTGTTGCTTGAAATGCATTTGCTCTTCATGTGTTTAAGACTAACTCAGATTCTCCAATGAGATTTTCAGCTTCCTCTGTTTCTTAAAAAATGCGGCAGTGACAATTTTCTCACTTTGATCGGCCCACGCACTTAAATGAATTCATTTAAATGAAATGTGTTTTTATGAATGTAATCATAAAAACACATTTTATTATGTTTTGGGACTCTAAATTTGAAAAAGTTAAATTCAAATAACTCAAGAACCTTGTCTGAACCCTATATGTATAATTGATATTTCAGGAATGTCTCTCTCCATTGCGAAGCCCTGAGGTGTAGGGTTCTCATCCCGCAGGTTCTGGGGAAATGTGCCATCTACCTGCATACGTCTAACATTACGGAAGAGCGCCAGCATTCCTGCTTCACCATAAAGAGCGCTCTGATCCCAACAACAGCTATGAGGAGACACACAATGTTACAAACACAAAAAACACTGTGAATGGTTAAGTTTAGGTTTGAGATCTTGTGTTGTTTTGTTGTTTTGTGGTTCTGTGTCACCGACTCAGTTACACTTCACCCAGGCTGCGTGTGGAGGCTCATGGCTTCTTAGATCCGTTACACACATTTATCACTCTGTTTGCAGTTACGGTAGACCTGCAGGAAGCTGCCAATCATGCACACTTTTACTGGTAGACTGAACACAAACACACACTTCAACACTCTCCCAACCCCTATTTAGTTTTTCAATCTGTTTAGGATTTCAACGTTTCTGTACGAACTGGTACAAAGTGAGGGTCCATGGGCCAGTGAGCCCAAGAAGAGTGTCTATTTCAAGAAATACCTTATTATGCCTTATTATTTTACTTTTAGTCCATTAAAAACACAACCAAACTACTGTTTATACTGTTAACTAAAGCTAACTATAACTTAGCTGTGATGTTGCGTTACATTAGCTCGTTCGTTTTAACCTTGGACCGACTTCTGACAATCCACGAACACAAATGACTGCCATATTTGTTAAGCAAAGCAATAAATAAATGGTAGCTATCTACAAAACAAGCAATTCACTTACATTTGTAAACTTACTCCTCCATCGGAGCAACAGTTTAGTCTGCCATGTTTGCCGAAATTTTCATAGAATTTCAGTCTGGTGAACAGAATTATGGGATTGCCTGCACAGACACAGTGTCACATGCCTGGCTGAGCGCGCAACAGAGCGTGAGTCATGGCGACGACCGCGGACATGAACTTGTTTGTGTTTCCCTGTTTGTGACACGTGAGTGCTGTTAAGTGTTTCCAGCTGTCCCTCGTTCGTCTCCCTTGATTACTAAGTGTTTATATACCCGCTTGTATCCGTCCTGTGTTGTCTTTCGTTGTTAATGTCAGTGGGTGTTTATCTGTCTGTATGCTCAGTATTAGAATAAATATGTTTCCTGTTAAACACCTCGCGCCTGTGTCCGAACCCCGGAACCTACACACCATGACACACAGATACATGCAATGCTGCCTTAAATTTTTTAATAATTACATGTCACAGGCCTTGTAGCTCCAGTGCAGTAAAGTAAAGTAAAAAAAAAAAAAATCTTACAACTGCTTTTTACAAACGAAAAATGAAAAATACCTTATTATTTTCATACAGCAGTTTTTTTCTGCCTCCCTCTCTCTGGATGACTTGTGTTCTTATGAAACACACACACACACACACACACACACACACACACACCCTTTATCTTTACCACTTTACAGCACCTGACAGAATCCCTCAAATTCACCCTGATATGTGAGTGTGTGAGTGTGTGTTTATTTGAGTTCATGTGTATGGTGGTGAATGAGATAACAACAGATTAGGATCGGTTATAGGCGCCGCTCTCTCGTGCACGTTTGTCACCCCAGATCCCTGTGGTTCAAAGCTGGCATGAGGGCCGTTGACAAGTAGAAGAGGGTGCGCATGCAGGAGTGTGTGCGCATTGTGTACTTCTTTATTCTCCATGCTGATCGTCTTTCGCTCTCATCCACATGGTTTTGTGGTGTCTCTTTAATAGTGTCTGACCATCTGTCTGAACCTCTGAGTGCCTGTAAGCTCGTGAAGCCTCATATTAAAAGCAGCAACCTGCTGAGCAGAACTCCGGCAGGCTCTCACGACTCCCGTAACATTTACACACATGATCTGCCTGTTACAACATGGTGGAGTCGATGTCCTGATTCCCCAGACAGAAGGCCCTTTAGTCCTGAGGAGATCAGGTAATGCTGAAGTCAAAAGTATACATCGTTTTTAGAGCTTTTTGTGCTTTGTTTTTGTTGCTTAAAAGCTCTGAATACTAATTTCCACACTCTGAGAAAAATCTAGAACCATTAAGGGTTCTTTGGTTTGTCCCACTGGGGAAACCTCTAAAGGTTCTGTTTAGAACTCTACAACAGAGTGTTTCACTATCAGAGAAGGTTCCAAGTAGAACCCCTTTAGAAGGCTAAGAACCCTTAACTATCCAAAGAGCTCTTGAAAAACTTTTTTCTGAGGCCTGATTTATACTTCTGTGTCTTTGTATCGGCAAGGATGTCGTGTGCCGACATTTGCATAAGTGTCTGCCAACATACTTGCACGTAACGTGAATGTGTATGTAACAAACCAGAATGTACAGAAAAAATAAACAAAAAAAGAAAGTCTTGCGTTTCACTGTAGTAGAGAGAATGAAGAGAATAAGTTAAGGACTGTACTTAAGGCAATAGTGGTAAACATTAGTGGCAATATCACCCTTAAATATGTCTTGCATTGCTTTATTTCCCTAATGAAAATGCTTCATGCGATGCATGTTTTTTCAGCGGGCGGTCAGAAATAAAAGAGAGATAGCACAAAGTCGACATGACCGAAACTTAATGATTAGCATTCCTTTTATCTTAGAGAGCATGGATGGCCCTATTGTTTTCTATAAGCTCACATTTCTGATGCATGCGAATTTGTGTTAATGTTCGTCTAAATGAACGCGAATAAAAATGTATCATTTCCAGAAGCGAATTCCTTTTTTGAAATACTTCCTTCCTCATTTAAGTTAATTGGATTTTTCACCAGGTAAATATTATTCGCATTCTGTCTGAGCGCTTTTGGCTTGCGAGTAGCCAGTTGCAAGATAAATTAATCAGTATATTCCTTGTATTCATTAAAAGAAAAGAAAAACTCAGTGTTTAAATGACTTAATTGTTTAATTTCAACACATTGTTGATATCTGTGTGCCTCTGCGAGCTACGCCTACCCATAATCCCTTTCTCTGCATCGTGATGCAGATACACGTACGTGCAACTACGCAGAAGTATTCGCAGCCTTCAGAGTGTAGGTTCTTCAACATTTTGTTGTCTATATGAGAAGTCCAACCTGATCCCGTGTAAAATTTGTACAAATTCGAACAAACAACGTCAATATGGTTGGATTTTGTTCGATTTCATACAGGTTATGCCCTAAGAAAAGTTATGAACACTACAAATTCAGATGAATTGTTTTGAATTTGCAAGAGTGAGACCATTTTGGAGAAAATCCCACAAACCAACCTGTTCTTACACAAATTCATCTGAATTTTAATCAGCAAATTAAATTAAATTTCATTCGATTTTGTACAAATGAAATCATACCTGAGAACCTCTAACCCTGATTCTCATCCTAACCTTAACTATTTGCAATTGTAAGGCCATGTTTGCAAGACAAAACAGAACCATGTTTTAGATTTTTAGAACCAACTCTCTTACTTTACACACACTAACTGTCACGGTTTGGTTCCGGGGTGAGGACACATGCACGAAGCCGCTTTCTATAAACAACATATTTATTTCACTTTTAAGCATAAAAGGTTTAAACATATAAACTAAGCACACCGCGACAGGTGTGCTGACACACAAACAACAGGAGACAATACGGGACGGACACAGGCGGGTATT
>JAOUQW010000016.1:3169409-3179682 GCA_028565825.1 Olivaichthys viedmensis
TTTAATTGTACAATGTGGCGCGCGGCTTAACGTCCACAGCAGTTTGCAACGTGCAAATTAGCGCCATTTGGAGAATTCGTGTCCGTTAGCACACGCGCATGTGAGGACATATGGAGCAAACCTATATATAAACATCGCGGCTCAGGTTTCTGTCAACACCAACACACGTTAGCCTAGGAGGAAAAAAAAGAAGTTATATTGCATAGGATGTGTACCTATATATATGGACAATATAAAATAGCTTGTGGCTAGAAATGTTGGGTCTATAGCCTATATATGCGATATTGACAAAACTGATTAAAAAAAGATATATATAGCTGCCCTTCGTTTGGTCGAAAATTTCAACATGCAAGAATATGCCATTTATGCCTGCAGAAAATAAACTAATGGCGTTGTTTCCCCTTGCGTGCAATGACACATTTCAAATCTCAACTCTCGAAACAGCTCACGCCTTTCCTTATTGCCGTGCACAATTTGAAGTGATAATAGCCACTTACTGTAGACCTAGTGAGTCATCGAGAAAAAAGAAATTAACTCGCGCCTTAATATGGGATTAGTGTTTACACAGGATTACAGTCCTTTTTATAGTAGCTAGGCCTATATGCATATCGCCTACCTGTAAGTGTCCAAGTTAACTCGTGAACACTGTAAGTGTTAATTCAACGCTAGGGATTTTGCTGTGTAGTTATGTGTAATTATAAAAATATTGTCTGGGATATGGAAATGTAATGGTAACCTGTGGGTAACAAATTTAACCTCAAATTAGCGTTTTACTGGTGTAATAATGTAACAAGTAAAGTCAACGTTTGTAAGCTACTTTCCCAATGTAACCTCTGTAAATTTGCGGCGGTTCAATCTGAAACCAGGAGCCGCAGACTGAGGCCGCGTTTGGGCGCCAGATTTTGAGGCTGGTGCTGAGCTGTTCACTTTTCCCCAGAATTAATTCCTCAAGTCGCTGCACAGAAAGATTATAAGGTCATAGCGGTTAATTCAGACAGATCTATGACAGAGTGATAATCAACGGAATCATTCTTTAACGAACCTTTTTTTAAATTGAGGCCTACTATAGTATAATGTGTTATTATTGTTATAATATAATGTGAATTATAACATTATAATGTGTATTATTATGTGTATGTGATACACATTGTAAATTTAAGCAGCCTTTTTTTCCCCCCTGCATTATTTTTTTATTTGAAAACGGGCCAACGAAGCACACCCGATTTATTTAGAACGGGCCAACACCCGATTTATTTAGAAGCCTACAAAAATCGAATACTACATGCACTAATAGTTTTGATTTTACATTACAAAACCACAGCGCGTAGGCTACAATTTATTTCTTATTGTAGCGATCAAAAAGCCAATGAACGTCGTTTCGATTAATTGATCATGTGATGAAAACAGTAAATTCTGTAATTAGGCAGATGATAAAAACAGAAGCCCCAGTGCGCATGCGTTCTAAATCGCGACGCTTTAAAAAAGTAATTTGGTCCTTTGTTTTCCCCGCTATTTTCTGATAATAACCCATGGCTTTCGCATTTAACTAAAATGCATATAACTCTCAACGTGATAGGCTATATTTAACAGTGCTATAGCGGTAAACTTAAAAAAAATCAAACAGCCACGTAATTTTTCGTTAAAAGCTTCATCAACTCTCGAAGACATACTAAAATGGTAGCCTACTAGGAATAACAACAATTATCATTATTATTATCTAACTATTATTATAAGAATAATGTTTTATTTCAGTATGTGTTCATATGATGATGATGATGATGATTATTATTTTTATTATTACTAGTAGCCTACTACTGCTGCTAATAATAATAATAACAGTAACAATAATAATAACAGTAATAATAATAATAATAATAATAATAATAATAATAATATGCATCAAGTAAAACACAAATATTGCATTTGTTAAAAAACTTACAACTTGTTTTGTTAGACATGGCTTTTGTTTAAACTTATTTTCAACTTGTTTAAAATATTCGCCGCACTGAAAATAAATCAACAAATCGCCTAATTAGATAGGCCTACATCTATTATCTCTAACCAAGAAATTTATAATTACAAATACATTTCAAGAATACAATTTCATTCATGTTCTGTTATATATAGTCTGCTTGAGATGTGCTTACGTAAATTCGTTTTCGGACGAGCGAAGTTGAAACTGGTTTCCCTTTTGTCTTTCATGTATGTATCCCTCTCCGTCATGCTGTATTCTGTGTCAGTCGGTATGGATTCGCTCATAATGTATAGTGGATAAATGAAGCCACTTTGACCGTTTCCGTTAAAGTGAGATTTAATCTGTCTCGCTTTGAGTCGCCCATTTAGCGCTTGTCAGAATAGCTTGTTGAAGCTTTTTAGTTTCAGCAGCTCGCGTATGTTTCTTCCAAAATTAGGACCTCAGTCTTGAATTAAGTCTTCGTATGAAAACTTTAATTTCGATTTGGGCAACGGACGCGGATGGCATTTCTCTTTTTTTGGAGCTTCCAGTCGAACAATTAAGGAAAATATGAAATCAGTGAACACTTTGTCCTGAGTATGAAATGGGAATAGCCTAAGATTGTATGTTAGATGCTGGGCCTTGCCCGGTGTCGCTCTCTTTCGGAGCTGCCGTGTCTGGGCACCACGTTGTTAACGGTTATTTCGCGAGTGCTAATGGCCGCGTGGCAGTCAGCCAACGGCTTTTATAGCGGAAGTGGCAGCGCGAGGAACGCGGGTATGTAGAAACAAGACACAAAATAAAGCAACCTGTGTGTGTGCGCAAGAGGCGAGAGATATCCCGCTCTCAAGCGTGCGTGTGCGTGCGTGTGCGTGTGTGAGAGAGAGAGAGAGAGAGAGAGGGAGAGAGACATAAGCAGGTAGCCCAAACGCTTAAATGTCATTTGAAGCATCCTCACAACGAAACTACGCGCGCGCGCAACCAGCCGTGATCCCCATTCATGAATTCAACGCGGGGTTTTTTTTTTTCTTCTTACTGTGCTCCATATAAACTGATGTATGCACCGTATTTATGGCAGTCTTTATGAGGCGGCGCGGATACAAACCCAGCGCCCTATGGTGGCGGGCCCCGGACTATTTAGATTGGATTTCCGCGCGGCCCGTCACACGTGAGTGTAGAAACACAGGCGGGGGGGCAGAGGTCAACCTCGGTGGAGTGTGAACACTGAAAATTATTAGTGCAAGAATTCCTCTGACGCGACCTTCCGGGGAAAGTTGTCAGCCACAGGTGAGAAAATACGCGTGGACTACCTATAGAGCGACAGAAATAGGCTAAATTAATAAATAACCCAAAAGTAAAACATTTCCATTTATATACATTTTCCAATATATGGAATGCATTTTTTACTTTGAACCCCTCCCTTTCTCGAGCTTGAGTGATGTATAAAAAGCGATTGCCGTGCCAATTGTAATTTGAGCTGCCCCAACTTTCTTCGCATGCATTGCCTGCAGCCGATTTCTATTTGCAATATCCTGCAAAAAAAAAAGAATACAAATGAATACTCGGGCTGCGCCGTGTCGTGTTATAAATCATAATCGCAGTATTATAACTGATTCTTTTATTGGACTTGAAATATATAGATGCGACGTTACCATTTGAATGGCGCAGATCGTGCGCCAAAACGTCAAACGTTCATAAAATGTTACGTTTATTAAGGTCTCAGTTGTGTGTTATGAATATGACACACAATGACATTCTCTGCTCTTTTAAAACATAGCCTAAATCTTACAGTTAGGCTTTTCTGATCAGTGTTTGTAACACTCGTACGTTTCTATTTAGCGTTTAGAGAATGTTCGGTAAATTGATGTTTTGTAGTCTGTATTGCAAACTCAGATTATATAGCTGATTTATGAAGCCAGTGCCTGGGATCAGAAAATCCCTCTCAGGTTCAGGTTGTTTTTGCTGTGTATGGTGAGGATGTGTGAGGGTTGAGCCATGTGCTCTCACAGTGTGTGTGTGTGTGTGTGTGTGTGTGTGTGTGTGTTAATGTGAAGGGACTATTTGAATCCAAGCTAGTAAATGCATGCAAGTTTTCTCCTACATAAGCAACAAACAACTTCGTTGAACAACGTTTATTTCTAAGTCGCGGTCAGACTGAACATGAGTCAAATTTGCTTGATGAAAAAGGAATCTGTTCATTTCCCTTCGCGCTAAGATCATCTAGGTAACCTTTAGCTGTGCTTACCTTGGAAGCGTGAGCCAATGGAAAAATGAGAATGTGCTGTGGTCTCTTCTTTCTAAAAAAAAATAATAATCAAGAGACTGCTAATTATTAAGTAGAGAAAACACCAGACTTTTTCCTAGCTATTTTCTTAATGTCGCACGTCGCTCACAGTTGCAAAAACCCCCCAAAAACTACCTAGTTAGCTAACGTTAGCTGTTTACTGAACCAATACGTTTCCTCCAAAATCCCATCACGGCACCACTTCCTATAGTCGCCTGATTTTTGGTCCACCTCCGCAAAAAAACAAAAACAGCGAGGCGAAAGTCCAGTGTGACCGCTTTATAGCCTACACACCAGAAACATTTATAAGTTTACAATACATTAATCCTTTTTCAGTTACGCCCTTAATGGCAAAATGGCCTTCAACTTAACACGTAATATTAACCTATCAATTTGTGTCCTACCCCAAAGCCTTTATAATAATATGGCCGGTTTTCATGTTGATATTCACTCCATAGCCTGACCATAAAGACAACCCATAGCCTATTTCTGAACTTCCTAAACCTTAAAGTTACCCTTCCAGCAGCCACGAGATCACATTAAATGTCATGCTTGTAGCCCCGCCCACAAACACTTATAACCAATTCTTCATGCTCATTGAATAACTTGGTTTACACAGCTAAACAATTTTCTCAAATCATGCATGTAAAAAAAAAAACCAATTCAAACAAAAACGTCATGGCATTGGGTCATCATTTATTAGGAAAGCATATAAGGAATCAATTAGGCTTTAATAGTCACACCTTGTGCATGCAGGCAATGTTGAACATCGTAGCAGCTCATGAGGAAACGTTATTTCTTGAGGGTGAGAGATGCTGTTGAACAAGCGGCCGTTCCGCAGAGAGATGGGTGCCGAGCTCTTTAAGCCTGCAGTAAACCGTGTTGTTAAATGACTGCTCTCTCTTCCAGCCCTCCTTTACTGCTCCCCCAAGTATTTCTTCATTTCAGCGGATGTATGAATGTGAGCCAATGGACAGTGCAGGTCCCCGGTTTTGGACACTACTAAAAACGTTATTGTTCATTATTGTTTTTCAGTCATATCCAAGCTTTTGTTTTTGCCAGGAAGTGTTCCTGATTGAATGACTGTCTCCACATTGCTGAAATGTGCATGCATGAGAGTTTCAAAGGGCGCAGTCTGTGGCTATTGCTGTGGCTGCAATCAATCGCAGAGGACAAAGTAGACTAATATTTCAACACTGACCGAAGTCATAAATAACTTGCTGTCAAAAAAAGCGACCACTGTTTTCCTTCGAATCACTTAATCACAGATAGATAGTTATACGGATGGATAACATCCAAGAATGGCCATTTTCTCTAAGGTTAGCTACCTAACTTTGTTTAGGGACAAACTTTACAAGCTAGCTAATGCTGTTATTGGAAGCTGATGTTATGTGGTTTTTGTTTTTTTTACAGTGGTAGCTGAGTGGTTAAGGTTCTGAGTTAGTGATCGAAAGATTGTGAGTTAAAATCCCAAGACTTCCAGAAAAACAATGCTTTTGAGCAAGAGCCTCAACTGCTCAGCTGTATGCTTGGAATGCATCCCGTCTCCATTGTAAGTCATTTTGGGTAAAAGCATCTGCCAAATGAATAAATGTAATGTAATGTTTTTTTCACTTCTCAGGGTCCAGTGCCGTTAATGGACATAAAGTTATGGGTCAAACCTTTCAGTTTGTCAGACTGCATTTTTGGTCCTAGACTTGCCTTGTCTTATCATTTACTGTGGCCTGTACTGTGTTGTAAAACCAGCGTTGTATGAATTCATAGAGAGTTGAACAAAGTCTAATTTGAAAACTGAGCTTGAATTTTCTGTGTAAAAGGGCAAACATGACATAATTGATATAAATGACATATGAGCTTCCCCTTATATAACCATATTTATTATCACCATGTATTTTCAGCGCTCACATGGACGAGATGTCTGGAAAGAATCATTTGATAACTGACTTCACTTTGACTTCTACTTCTCTTGAGTTGTGTTGTGCTGATACCCTCCAAGGTCAAACTTTTCCACCAATTTTAGGGGACAGAATGAAGGCTGCAGTCCCTTGTGGTGCCTTAGTGATGAGGTCATGTGCAAGAGACTTGACATGAAGACTGACAACGTGATAATGAGAGAGGGAGAAAGATGGAAAAGCGTCAGAACAAGAGAGGGAAAATACCGGTAGTGACTGGATGTGATCTCTAGAGGGCAATGCAGCGGTCGAACACGATGTAGACTTTTTTTTGCTTAAAGCTGCCGCAGAACTTGGTGGTGAATGAGAACTCCAATGACTTGTGATACTGAATATAATGAGGACTTGGACTTGAAAAAGGGAGTGAGCGGATGAGGGGTGAAGGAAGGGAGGCTGCATGAAAAGAGCAGAAAGATCGAGAGAGGGGGATAAATGAAAAAGAGACGGTTCGCCTTTTCCGAGCTCAAATGAGTTTTTGATTGTAAGCATTCACACACATGTAAGCATTTTTCACATGAGGCATGGGGAAATGAGGAAAACAGGAGTGTGAGAATGAGTGAAAGATGGAATAAAAGGGAAAGAGGAAATGTGCAGGGAGCGATTCTTTGGCTGACGCCGTTGTTTTGGGCCTTGACTGCCCTCTCACCAGAGTTGGGGCTCCAAAATTTCACTCTCAGAAAAAACATACTCTAAACAGTACCTTTTGTTTGGGGTTGTGCCCTCAAGGGTATGTCTTTTGTACCTTTAGTTGCCTGGTGAAGTGAATGTAGTGTACATTTAAAAATTAAAGAACCTTAAGGGCCACTATTGTGCCTTTTGAAAGTTTACATTGATTGTACTCTCCTAGAAAATTATTCCTCAAGGGTTAAGGAAAGCTTCCTAAAGGGATACTTTTTGGAACCCTCTCTGAAAGAGAAATCCTCTGTTATTGGGTTCTACATCAAACTTCTAAGTGTTCCCACAAAAGAACCCTTAAGGGTGTTAGATGGAATATTTTATTCTAAGAGTGTACCTTGGAGAACAAAAGCATGCCTATTCAGTACCTCGTTTTTTCCAACACTGTTCACCAGAAAATACTCCAGTAATATGGTATGGAACCTCTCAACCGCTTAGAAGCACATTAAACGTAACATATGAAGAAGAGTTTGTTATATTGTATATATATATATTGTAAACAAGAATCAAGTCCAAAGACGCAGTGACTTCCACAATTGACATGGACTACAACCCAGGATGATCCACAACGATCTGAGCCTTTCTTTCATTGGCCATCACTTTGTTCTTAAGGAATACTCCAGCATTTTTCTCTAGTCTGTATCTGCCACATCTGTAGCATATGGTTGATTATCAAAAAATATTATTTCGCAATGTTTCCCTGTACTGAGAGAAGGACTGACAAGCTGTTGACTCAAAACTAACTTATAATGGAAATGTAAGGACAGTTGAATTCTGTCAAGAAACGTTTATGAAAAACATATTTTTAATACAATGCTTTCATGAATATTTTCATGATATTAGTAAATTAAACTCTAAAGCTGTATAATTAGTTTTTTCAGAGATTGAACAAATTTTTCAGAGGGAAGAATTTGTGGTTATGTGTGGATTTGATTGCGTATGGGTACCACAAAACCTTCGGGGGGAAAATAACAAGAATTACTTTTTACTGTGTTGCTCCAGTGTTGGAAAAACAGCTTTGGTAAGATTTTCTGTCATGTCATGTCATCCTAATACCTTTATTGTTAGAGTGTAATGGTTTTAGTTTTGAATTTACATTATACAGTGAATGTTTATTGATAGAATTCAATAGCTGCCCTTAGGCTTTCATTATAGGCCTACAAATTTTCCATTCTTTTCTCATTGCAGGGAAACGTGTCGAAATTCTTGTCTGTGATAATTGCCCATACGCTACATTCATGGTGGACAGAGATTAGATTGAAAGACGCTGGAGTATTTTTTAAACACCTAAAGTATGCATGCTTGGGAAGACATCATGCGCCGTTTCCAAGCGCTAGCACTGCTCTGACATTTAGAGCTGACATTTAAAGACAACACACATGCACCGACGCAGCCGCACGCACAAGGCGTAGCTATTTTCGATGTTTTGCAGTGTGTAATTGGATGTAATGATACACCATGGCCACCAAGAGAAAAACTGTTCACATTAAGACCAAAGAGTTCGGAATTACTGAAATGGTACACAGAAACCACAAACATTGCACAAACACACGTACACACACACACACACACACACACACACACACACACACACACGATTATACACTCCTAATTTGACATCCAGGGTCTAGTTGCCCTGTCCCATGCTCCTGCAGAACTCAGGCTGCCTCTGGCTGGATATGGTTCTAATATTCATATCAGTGTATGGGACTAATAGAATTAAAGTGCGACTGATCTGCTGTCCAAACACACGCGGGCATCCTGCCTGGACACCTGCAATAACACCGCGGGGTCCTACTGAAAATATCCGCACTGTCAGGCCCCCACGGGCGGCCCCCGCTCCGGGACCCAGCCTGTTTGATATTTTATGAATGGGGGAGAGGATGAGAATGAGAGACAGAAAGACACTCACTCACACACACACACACACACACACACACACACACACACACACATACAAACAGTGTTTTCTCTCCCTTTAGGTTGTCATCAGATAGTCTCTCACACACTGAGCACACTGAGCGCTCAGATATGAAACACTTTCAGGAATCTGACCGATTACATCTCAACCCCAAATGGCCTGCAGGCAGTGTGTATGTGTGTTCCTGTGTGTGTGTGTTACTTCTTGCTTGTCAGATTTTAATAAGCTTTGCTTGCAGTTATTCTTGAATAATGATGTGTTAGTTGTATTTTGAATTAGTGTGTGTGTGTGTGTGTGTGTGTGCAGGAATAGATTGTTGTGTTCCCCCCTTTTCTCTTTTATACACACAAAAACAGACATAATGCACACACACACACACTTCAAAGTTTGGAAGCAGGTCTAATTATTCAAAGATGAGGACAGAGGAAGGAATAGTATTTTTTCTTTCTTTCTTTCATTCTTTCTTTTCTTTCTCTGGATATGTGGAGGGAAAATAGAGGGGGGATGAAAGTGGTGTGAGGGCTTGACTCTCTCTCTGTGTGTGTGTGTGTGTGTGTGTATGTGTGTGTGTTGCTCTCTACAGGACAGAGACTCACACAGCTTTCATCCCTAGCTGAATAAGACGAGGTCAAATAGCAGCGAGGGGAACGATACAAAAAGAAAGAAAAGTATATATATGAGAAAATAAAAGTGCTGCAAGGCATCATATGAAATTAGATTAGTTCTCTCTCTCTCTTCCCCTCTCTCGGTGTGTGTGTCTCTCTCTTTTTCTGTTTTATATACCTCTTTTATTCCCTTTCCTGCTGCTCAAAGCCAACCGCCATGAAACCACTGCCACATTAGAGCCTTTAACTAGCTGAGCTTGGCACTGCGCTGGCCGAACGCTGTCTCTGCCACCTCGGTCCTGTTTCAATCTGTCCCACTCAGCACATTCTGCTGCCAGTCACGATGTCTCTATTGACAGTCACACATAATCAAGTTGTAACTGTGTTTTGTCAGTTAGAAACTTACAGTTTTTCAGTTAGTTCCTGTAGGGTAACACTTCAGTACAAGACACTGACTGGTCAGTAGGGGTGTGTGTGTCTCTCCTTTCGAGACAATACCATCCACATCTCGATCTCTGATCAGCAACGTTTCGTGCCTATCAGATAAAACTTACAAGTACTGACAAAAACTGCACTAGGTGCCACCTTGACTCCATAGGTACTTTTCTCCATTTTTTCGGGGAATGTTCAGTGGTAGCGACCTTTCGGACGTATGTAGTTGAATTTATTTCTGAACTAATAGGCACAAGTGTCACGGTGTGGGTGCGCGGGTGTGAGGACACAAGCGCGTAGCCGCTCAGAACATTAAACATCTTTATTAATTACACTGAACCGGGTCTAAACAAAAACTATACACGCCGCGACGGGCGTGGTGAACACACAAAAACGGAAGACAACACAGGACGGAAACAAGCGGGTATTTAAACACTTAGAAATCAAGGG
>JAOUQW010000016.1:3194308-3215196 GCA_028565825.1 Olivaichthys viedmensis
CAAAAATAAAAAGAATTCAAGACGTTAAAATGAAATGTGGGTGTTTCCTGCAACAAGACAATCCAAAACATGAGGCAAAATCACCAGACAAATAGTTTAAAAAGAGCCAAAAGAACAAGTCAAAGACCTGATTTGAAAGACGCAGTGTATGACATCTGGCAGAGTTCGAACAGATTCGTCAGGAAGACTGTGTGGGGTGGTGAGCTATGGGCTGGAGGCAAATGTTACAACTAAGAGGATCCAAAAGCTGTTTAGAGGGTATAAAAAAGGTTGGAGGCAGGTATTAAGGCATAGGGTGGGCTAACAAGTTATTAGAGGATATTTTATCTCACATTCAGAGAGATACAAACCTTTTGAACTGATGATATTTAGGTTTTTCACTATTAATATCTTATTTGACCGTTTTTGTTATTTGTGATGATGAATAAATGTCTCTGAAACCCAGCACACTAAATTGCTTGTTGCCTTTAAATGTCCATTTTTGTCCTGAGGGTATGCAAACCTCTGCACTCAACTGTGAATATGAATGAATTTTTAATCATAGTAAATGTATGACAAAGTAATTCTATGCATGTCCATGGAATTACTTCGGCTCAAACGCCCCTCTGTTATCAGTGTCTCAAATTCAATGTTTTTGGCTGCTTATAATGGTGAGCAGAGTTCAGCTATGCAAAAACAGGGAGAGAAAAAAACAACTAAAGGTCTGTCTGTCCAAACACCGGATGAGGGTTTTGGCATCTTTCAAAATTTGGGTTGCCAAATACTATCCTGCTAATGCAATGCTCTGTTTGTTTAAAAGGCCTGCTTTAAAAAGAACCATGTAAGACGTTCCATTAACACTTTTATTTATTTATTCGACCACAAAACATAGTTTGTAAGTTGCAGGATAAGCAAACTGCAAAGAGTACATGGCAATCAAGCACCAAACAAACACATCTCCAGTGTAGAGAAGAAGCACTGTGGTAGCAAATTCCTCTTTCTTGATAAGTGTGTACATGTACTTATTTTTTTTATTATTTTTTAAATATAATATAAATACAGCTTCTGTAGGTACAAGTCTAATGTGGTCCATGTGCTCATGTCTGTGCTTCTCTGTGTATGTTGTTTGTGTGCTTCACTGTTAACACTGTGTGTGTGTGTGTGTGTGTGTGTGTGTGTGTGTGTGTGTGTGTGTGTGTGTGTAGATCGCAGGTTGAACATCACAGCGGAGGCTGACTGTAGGAAGCTGCACTGTGCACTCAGAGATTTGAGCTCTCTGCTGCAGGCTGTAGGCCGTTTGGCCGAGTTTTTTACCGGAGACGTCTTCACAGCTCGCTTTAACGATGCCCTGGCTATCGTCCAGAGGTCTGTTACTATTTTCTAAAACCTCAGATGTTTTTCACATTACTCTTAACACGTTGGTCATTTTAAACTAGTTCCAATTAGTTATCTGCTATTTGTCCATTCCTTTTATCAGCCTGTGTAGTTCTAATTGAGAATCCATAACACTTTGTGTCCACTTGTGGTCAAAGGCCATGACGTTGCTGGTATTCGCCACACTTTGTTTCCATTGACAAAACAGAGAACTCGGACTGAGCGTGTCATTTTTGTATCGTCTTATTAACAGCAGTGACGCCTTTCAGATCCGCATCGGCCCAGATACAGATACTCCGAATCGGTTCATTACTAATAACGGAGAACGGCAAAAGCCCTCTGAAAGAAAGAACAGACGACAATGAATCAGATTCAAAAGTCCATAATTATACCGGCGTTAACGTTGGTGTCATGTCTTATGCATATAATCCTGAGTCGCCAAGAGATTTTCCCTGTCTAATTTATGAACAAGTTTTTTTTTGCATGTGATGTCCGGAGAAAAGATCTGGCAACCATCCATATGTAAAAAGCTCTATTTTTTTGCATCAGTGCTACTTGCTTAAGAACCTAACGTACAGCTCTGTTAAGGCCGGGGTTATACTTGCCGTGTGACTACGTGTACACGGAGGCTATGATGATGTGTATCTTGAGAAAGCAGCAGAAATAACGGCAGCGGCGCCAGCATAAATGGTGTGTCAGGCATTTAAACCAATCTTGTCACGGCAACGGAGAGTCTATTTCTCTCGTCCTGCCGATCGGTGCGTTACTTCACTATACTGCCCCGGCGTTTACGCAGGTATTGCACACCACACATGCGGTGCGTAAATTTTTTTGCAACGTGCACAATCGACGTGCCGAATGAACGCAGGATACGTGCGTCAGCCATCTTGCGTACACGTAGTTAACGTCAGCCAACAAGGCCATGCGCTTGTTGGCTTAATTAGTGTTGATGCAGAGTCACGATAGCCAACCAAGGGTGTCCGGTGGGTCACGTCGGCCGAATTGAACACATGGGGAACACTGTGGCTTTTGTGAAAATAGCGAAGAGGACAACACACAACAGCAGCACCACTGGGGCTGAATGGCAGTTTAAAAAAAATCAATTTAAAGCAAAGAAACGTATTAACCCAATGGCAGGAGGGATTAAATGTCAGATAATTAAGGTTATGATGTTGAAAACAGTCAAATAAACAGATACATTTGTCACTGGTGGCTGTTTGAGGTTTGTCTTCTTTTTTTTTTTTTTTCTTGTCAGGCTTGTGGAGGTCACTTGTTATGGCTCTCAGATCAGCCTGTATGATGTAGAAATGGCTGTCCCTTCAGTTCTTAAACCAGACCTTATAGACGTGTAAGTACACACAAACAAAATCACAATATATGTAATATAAATTCTACTGTAGTCTTACACAACGTCTCTTGGGAAACTGATCTTTTGTCTATTACTACCAGAATTGTTCTAGCCTCCATATTATTTACTGAACCACAGGCACACTATTCTGGAAAAGAAAATCTATATGTTTTTATTTATTAGCTGAAATATTATATACACCCCTGATTAATAAGCTGTAAGTTATTTTGCACTCATGTTTTCCTAGTTTTCTTACAGTGTGACTTTTTTTTTTTTTTTTGCAGTCATGCCCAGTCATTGGCTGCACTTCAGGCATATTCTCATTGGCTGGCTCAGTTCTGCAGTGAAGTGCAGCGGCAGCAGGATCAAACGCAATTTGTTGACCTCATCACATCCAGCATGGCTGCCACCACGCCTCTCATTAACGCCAAGGTAACATTCTCGCCAAAGATGACTTTATCTAGCACTGCTGCATAAGTCAAGCGTAAGTAAAGTCTAGCGGAGGCAGTAAGTAGAGACACCCAAGTGTCTGAATGTCCAGGCCAAACAATCAGACTGTGCCTTCTCACACGCTGCCAAGTCACGCTTAAGTTTCAGATTTGATACTTCAGCACATATTATATTCCCAATTGTGTTATTTAACGTCTGGAACATGGGACTTTTTTTGAACAAATGTTACTTCCTGTTAAGCCAGTTATTCTTCCCTCTACACTAAATCTGTTGCCTAGATATCAGGCCTGTGTTGTTGATGTTATACTCTTTGCTGCTGCTGCTGCAGGTTTCAGAGAAATTGCTGTTATCTGCTTGCCATCTCTTGGTATCTATGGCGACAACAGTGCGGCCTGTGTTCCTGGTCTCGTTGCCTGCAGTACAGAACATCTTCAATCTGATCACAGAGAACCACAATCACAGGCTGCCTCAGGAGGTGTGTGTGTGTGTGTGTGTGTGTGCTTTATTTTTGATGAGCTTTTTAATACAATCTGGTAACACATTTTAGGTGGGGTTTTTTCCTCCCAGATTCAGGTTTACTGTGCGTATGCTTGTTTTGTAACGTGTGTGTGTGTGTGTCTTCTAGGCTCATGTGCTGGTGTGCAGGGCTCTGTCCAACATGCTTCTTTTGCCGTGGCCCAGCCTACCGGAGGCAGAACAGCAATGGCCAAGTCGATCAAACAATCATGCACGTCTAATCAGCCCCCTTACCCATCAGTACCGCCTCCTGCCCCGCCCACCAGACCACCATTCCAACAGTGAGTGCAGTTACTGCTTGTAGCCCACAAGTACCCTCATGTACTTCATTTGGATTTTTGAGGCCTTTTAATACCAGAACTTTTGGCACCAAAGAACTGTAATTATGTTGGTCATTATTTCAGTACCAAAGATTCGAGCTGTGTGGGTTTTGGTACCTGTGCAAGCTTTTTTTTCCAATAGGAATTTGTAGTACTTGGTGGTAGGGCTAACAGCACTGTTTGTTGCTGATTGGTTACGCATACCGTGACCCCGAACAGACACACACACATACAAACAGTCAAAAGCAACCGTGTGCTGTTTTCTTTCTCAACATAAACAAATGCGTTTACTTTCTTAAAATTATTATTATTATTTTTAGTATAAATCAGATAAAAGAACAATGATGATGCATTTGCTTTTACTGTCGCCACTGTGTTCCGTTGGTTCATGTTTAGGCTGTTTCTTGGTTTTAAATGTACTTTACTCAGGAGTAGCCACGTGAAGGAGACCTTTATCAGCAGATAAAGACAAAACTGCTCAATCAACTATAAACATGATAAGAGTGTGTGTGTGCTTAAGATGAACGTTTGGATGCACAGTAATCCCACAAGCTCTGTTATTTTTGGCTGTTAGCGCAGGGGTTTGTTGTGGGTTTTTTTTAATGAAGCTGAAAGTCAGACATAAATAAATGAAGGCATGTACAAGGAGAGTGATTTCATGTCAGGACCCCATGCTGAGGCAGCACTAAAGTAAAAACATGCAGTTCCCTCTAGAGGAGAGCACAGAGTTGCTGTCTCAGCTTATGCAGGAAAACTTGGCCAGTTCACCCATCTGCAAATGGACGTCTTTAAGCATGGGTTTGAGGCGGCGTCATGCATCCTAAGCGCTGTTCATTTTGAAGGTGGGCAAGACGTTTCCTGGTTATTGGCCATTTGATGGCTGCTCCACTACCTCTCTTTGTGTTATGCTTTTCAGGTAAAGTGGTGCTGCAGCAGACCCTATGTGTACTGCGGGATCTAGTGAACAGCATATCAGGAGAAGCCACCAAATCTCGTCAGATCTGTTACCAGAGCCTGCAGGAGTCTGTTCAGGTCACATTGGCCCTGTTTCCGATGTACATCCAACAGCCTGGTAAGCCCGGTCCGCCGCTAGACTCAGCTACAGAATGTTGTTTGTGCTAAATCATGCTTGTGAAATCTGGAGAGTTCTCCTCCAGAAAAGTTTTAGAGATTAAATATATGAATTAGGGCTGTCCCATTGCTTTAATAGCGTTTTAATGCTCACCGCATAGGGTATAATAATGGAGTTGTGGAACCTATGTAGTGCACTATATTTGGTTTGGCCCTAGAAAGATGACGAGGATGAGTATGATGATGGAAACTAACTGCTTACATGTGAAATTTTAAATTAGAAGGTTTTTTTATAATATCATTTTTAAAAATGTGAAGAATATAGTATAGTGTAAATGATGCATTTATTCAGAGCCATTTTTCTACAACATTTGGTCATTTTAAGCAAAAAGTGTTCCCATAGACTTGCGTTAGGCGACTCAAGGTTGGACGCTGGATCTTAAACATTCGAATGTGGGTTTTTGTGCTTTTGGATACGTAAATATGATAAATTTGAACAATATTGAAACAGTGACAATCGTTCTGACAGCCCTAATATGTATAAAATGTTAATATATGAAAACCACAAAATAATAAGACTACAGCAGATGTATGCTCTTTTGCTCAAAAGTGTTACTATAAAACGTGTAGCTTCAGGCTCTCAGATGATGGATGCTGTTGTCAGGAGGTGTGGCCACATCCATACTCGAATAGATAAGCGTGCCAGTCTAGTTTGACTTTGACATTGAACATAATGAGGTTTGATCAAATCACCATTTGCGTCATGCTTTAGGTTGTGGCCATGGAAAGAAAAAATATATATACAGAATTGTGAGCCTGAGCAGAGAACGCCAGCAGAGGGCGATAAGTCCTCAGAGATTTGGCAGGGCTGGAGAGTGTGCTGGCTACACCACAACTACCATTCACGAAGCTGCTACTGCTTTTCCTTATATAGCGTGCCATAACGGTTGCTTTTCCCTATACATTGTGCTTTAATGCTCGTTGTGTCTATTTCTGTTCTTCACTAAAATGACTGGTGTGATGTCCTATTCTTCCTGATGCGCCTGCCCTCTGCTGTACAGTCTTGGTTTAAACGGCTGAATGCTGCCATGCTCATGAAAATCTTTTATTACTGTTTGACATTACCACTGTATGTAATAACAAAAAAAATACTACTTTGATTAGTGGTGCATGTCTAATTGTTTTTGCTCTCTTTGTCTGTTTCTGTCTTTCTCAGATGTGACTGATGAGATGCTGAGTTTCTTCCTCACGTTGTTCCAGGCTCTGCGGGTGCAGATGGGAGTCGCCTTCACTGAGCAGATCATTCAGACCTTCCTCAGCATGTTCACCAGGTAGCGCCATCACTCCACCTTTTTAAAAGAACCCTAAAACTAAGAAGATGCAGCCTTTAGTAATACGTTTATCATCCAAGAAAAACACTATTAAAGTCATTGTTTTGGCTAACTTTATTGAGCGTGTTTACATGCACACTAATAATTAGATAACTGTTGAGCCAGGAAAAAAAGAAGAGGGAAAAAAAAATCACGGATCCCCTAATGATTGCAGCACAGATTAAAATTGAGTATTATAATTGTATTAGAATTATATAATAGTTATTATAATTATAAGTAGTATTATAATTATAATAACTACAATAGTAGTTGACTGATCTCCACTATCAATACTTATTTACATTTTTTTTAACCTCGGGCACACTGGGTCAACACATTAAAAGCGTTTTGGGATTTCTAGAAATTCAACAACACCTGGATTTCATCTCTCTCTCCTCTCTCTCTCTCGACCTCTCTCTCTCGAACCTCTCTCTCTCGACCTCCCTCTCTCTCGACCTCTCTCTCGACCTCCCTCTCTCTCTCTCTCTCTCTCTCTCTCTCTCTCTCTCTCCCTCTCTCTCTCTCTCTCCCCCTCTCTCTCTCTCTCTCTCTCTCTCTCTCTCTCTCTCTCTCTCTCTCTCTCTCTCAGCGGGCATCGGTGTGCAGTGAGGAGTCATCAGAAAGCAGGTTGTAATTCATAAGAAAGAATTTGGCCTGAGGATCAGCGAGCGAGCGCAGCCTTAACAGCCCCAGCAAAACACAAGCGTTGTTCCAGTCTGTTTCCTTTCAATAAAACCCAACACTTAGCACTTCATTTCGGAGCACTTCTGACATGATTATGCAGGTTAGTTAAAAGGAGGGAAGAAAAAAAGGTCAGAGAAAGACAGACAGACAGAGAGAGAGAGAGCGAGATGAAGAACAGAAGCTACGCGTTCAGCAGAACATTTCAGCATTTTTTTTTCTTCTCGTTTTCAGTACTGAATAAATTCTCCATAAACGAAGGAGTGAGGGTGAGAGAGGCCTTTAAAGGGACGTGCTTGGCATGGTAAAGGGGAATATTTTATTGCCAAGCCTTAATGCGCCTTTAAAACGGCCTCTCAATTAAGAGCAAGCTACGGTGCAATATATTATAGCCCATTATCGGCCATTCACACACACGGGCCCCAAAGTCCAGGGTGCGTAAACCAGAGGTTAGAGGTTATGGGGTGGATAAATGCAGTCATTAATACACTACTGGTAGAAAGGGAGGAAAGAGTAGCTACAGAGTCTTAACTGTCTCTCCGCGTTCCAATGCGGTTCAAATGCAAATAACTAATTTGATAACCACAGAGGCGTGACAGACGTTCTGCTGTCAGTCAGGCATTTTTCTGAATTTCATGGCAAATGCTTGTCAGTCAGATTGTTTTTGAGGACTTACTTGCAACAAATCCAATTATAATTTCATTTTTCTGATACTTTTGAGTCTTAAATAAAACAATTAATCAAGCAATCACAAATAAACCAATAATTCATTGTTTCTTAGTTTACTGGTATACACGGATGGTTTGAGGTCACTTATTTGTTTCCTTCTTTGTAGAATAAAGCTGTTGACCCATTTCTTTCCCATTATCCATGATTCCACTGTCTGTCTTCTTCATCTGTCTTCCTCTCTGTCTCTCTTTCACTCACACACCCTCCAAAGAGGCGTCCTTCCAAACCCACCTCTCCATTCAAGTTTCAGGAGGGAAGCCAAAGGCAGCCATTAAACCACCGCGCAGTGCTATTAAACTTAATATAACACCCTCTCCATAAAACACATCCATTCTGCCCTGTGATGTTACTGCTGTTGACTTTGGGTGCACGGACAGCCATGTGAGCAGGAAATCACTGGCACTGTGGTCGAAAGAAGTATGTGTGTTCATAAAGGGGGGGGAATAGAATCATATAATTGTAAATTTACAGTAATTGTGTCCATGGAGAGAGTTAAAAAAAAAAAATTCTTGATAATGTTTTTGGAGAAAGTCATTAGGCTGAAGAATGCTTTATTCCCAGCTTGCTGCTAATCAAGGACAGAACGGCTATTAAATAAATTAAAGGAACACTCGCAAGAATGGAAAAGCTCAGAAATGCTTCAATTCATCAAAACCTTGGTGAAGTACGAGACTCTGCGGCCACTGAACTTTTATTTCTCTCTCTGCTTTTGAAGAGAGTTCCTATGGAGATGCGAAGAATACTTATTTTGATTTGTTCCCCAAAAATGTGTTGCTGAAAAGTCTTAATGAGGAACTTTTTGATTAAAGTCATGGATCCATGCTTTCAAACCGAAGACTTTTCTTATTCTTTAATGATACCGATTGTAAATTGTTATATGTTTCTGCTGAGCTGGAATATAATCTCAAAAATGCACTTGCCTTTACCATCTTGCTCAACAAATCAACTATCCAAGGGATGCCCGAGCCACTCCAAACCCAACGACACGCTGCCTTATTTCACTGGAACTGCTTTCCCTTTATCCCCAATTCCGTACCTAAATCACTGTAAAGCACACAGGGAAACCGCTCTCAGATCAGCATAAAATGTCAATTACCCGCCACCTTTAGTGCCACCCTCTGGTCACCACATGTACGCTTTACTCCCCGCCCGGCTTTGATGGTTCCCAATGCCACGACAGGGGGAATGCTGGGGATGCCAGGGAATTCTGGGAGTTTCCCCCTCCCGATATGCCAGCGCAGTGAGTGAAACCATCTGTGTGTGTGCTGCACTTCTAATGGGTTTTTAGGGGATAATAAAGACAATAAAAGTAACAAACATTAAAGATAGCAGAAGGGGTGTGACCAGTAAAGAGCCGAGGCTTACGCTCCTAAAAAATGTCTGATGTGGTTCGCTTCCTGCCTGTCAACACCTCTGCCCCCTTCCCTTCTCCCTCTTTCTCTCTTGCTCTCTCACACAAACCCACACACACACTCGCAAATCAGCATGCATTCAAACATATATGGATTTTTAGCTATACTGCACATGTAATTATCAATGTGCCCAACCCTTTATACAGACATCTAATACATATTTCCATCCTTTACTCAGTCCAAGATATGCACCACACTGAAAAGATTATGTTGATTTGGGCTCTGAACTCTGTGCTCCCTACACACACACACACACACACACACACACAGGGCCAGATCCTTTGGAAGGTGTGTAATTTATGAGCTGTGAGGTGTATGTGGCAGTTTGGCAGTTTGGATTGGTCGCACAGCCTTTCATTAGCACGCAGTAATTAATACGTGCCAATTCTGCATCTCACACACACGCACATCCATCACACACACGTTACGCCACATGTTTGATCCTGCTACACATATCCAATAGTATTTCCCCCGTCTCTGTCTCTCCTAACATTATTCTGAACCAGGAGTGTGTCTGTAGTACCAGTCTGACAGCAGGTCATGCCAGGCTCTGATGCTGCCTTCATGTGCTATCAGAATTATTATAAATAGGTGTTTCCAATCTAAAAGTTGCAATTAAAAGTCAGATTATGTTGTTTTGTGCATTGATGAAGAATCATTTAAAAGAGAATTGCAATGCCCCTAAGAATCAATTATTTTCCCCCATCCCTAATTATTAGGCTAATATATTTTTAACCAATGGTTACATTTTATACATTTTACAAGAGACCAGGCTAGCTACCTAGTCAATTTTAGCAGTGCACTTTATAATTACAACTTTGCAATAGGACCATCTGAGATACATGTGAAAGCAGCATTACTACACACTGCAACAAACCACAAAGAGAGAGTGAGAAAGAGAGAGAGAGACACACAGAGTGAGAGAGAGACACAGAGAGAGAGGGAGAGAGTCTGTATGTTACACATCTGGTCACGGTGCTCAGGAAACAACTGCTTCGCTTCACTGCTGTCAGTACATTTGTGTGTTTATATATATGTGTGTGTGTGTGTGTGTGTGTGTATGTGTGTGTGAAGCATGTCTGCATTAGCCCCACTCAACATGTTTGGTTGTAATTAAGGTTGAAACTTCAGTCCCTCTACAGCCGTACAAGACAGCCAGATCTCAGTAAACCTCTGGACAATCGTGTGGGGGATGCAGTGCTGCTTCCAGATGGCTTTGGAATCAGGGAATTTGTGTATATGTGTTCATGCACCTGTGTGTGTGTGTGTGTGTGTGTGTGTTCGTGTGTGTGTGTGCATGTGTAAGGCTACTTGAGGACATTCAGGACATTCAGGGCTAAGGGATGTGTGAGTGTACATTAAAAAAAACTGGTAATGACTGAGAGGGCTACTATGCTGGCAAGAAGAGTTTATTCAGGTACACCACTTTTTTTTTTTTAGAGTACAGCGTTTCTGAGTTTGCATGCTGACGCTGTGCAGTATTAAAGTATATGATTAGCATATGAATCATAAGAGTAATAAAACACACTCTCAGAAGAAGCTGCATATCCTCTTGCTAACCACTAGAGGGAAGTGTGAGCCCTGTGTGTAGCATGACTGCGAGCTTTTTAATTACAGATTTGGAAATATCAGAAGTTCCGGACACAATGGGCTGTCCAAAAATCCACCATTGTGCAACAGGTATGACACCTGTTGTTATTATTATTTTGCTAGTGGACCAGCTCAATATTCGGAGAAGAGGTTTTAAGATTAAAAAAATAAATGACTGAGGCCAGGGTTCAGAGGGGAAACTAAAATAAATTAATTTAATTAAGAAAGTGTTTGAAACTAAATTCACAAATGTACATTTTGCACTTCATAAGAAATAATTTAAAAAATAAAATAAAAGATGCGAGGAATGTTTGAGAGTGTGTATGAGTCCAATTTGTGTCTCAGTTCCAGGGTGTATCCTTTTAGTTCAGTCCTACCAGTGAAGTACCAGGTAAGTAATATTTGGTAGTTCTCGATTTAGCTTGAATCTTTTACATGCAATTGCTTTTTTAGGGTTGGCTCACCACTCCTTACCGGAGGAATCAAGATCATCAAAGTTGACAAAAAGTTGGAAGGGATTCCACAATCTGATGTCTAAAAACCTGATCAAATCTCTTCTACACGTGAGTAATGGGGTTGTAGAACTTCTTGGTAAGTCGTATTGTGATCTAGGTTTAATTTTCCAGTGTGATTTATACAATTATCATTAGAATCTTGTTCAGACACTTGACTGCACTTTTAAACTGAGCGAATTACAACGGAAAAGAGGAGGTGGAAATTCGTGGTGTTGCATAGAAACTAGGTTTGGTGGGAGGGACTTGAACTTGATTGGCTGGCATTCTTTAAAACAAGGAATTATTGATAGACATATTTTAGAATGAAATTTGACAAATTATTAATTTATTTATTCATTTATAATTAATTTATTGCCCTACAAATCAAAATCCATAACTGGGTTACACCTCATTTTTGCATTCTTGTGTGCCTATTCATGTGACTTCCGTTAAGTTTTAAAACGTGTCCCATTTCTCAAATGAGCAAATATACAAATGTGTTAAATATGCACACGGTTCTGCAAACACACGAACCCTTAAAAGGTACGGTCAGTGATTTTTAAGTCAAAACACATTTTTTGATATCTGGTGAAATTCTCCTCACATTCCAGCAGCTGTCAATAAAATATCTGCTCAGAGGAGAAACTCCGGTCTCTGTGGCGCCCCAGGTTCTTTGAAAGGGAAAAAAACACATGATGTGGACCACCAACATCCAACCAATCAGGACAAGGAGGTTACTACTTGCCTGTCAATTCAGAAAGCTACCCCTGTGCTCTAGCAATCAGTGCTTACCAGACTAGGCAGCATGCATGTTTTGGGGGCATGGTTTTGTTGGGAACACTACTGTATTTATTTGGATTTTAAGTTTTAAAACATCTAGCTTGAACTAACTTTTGCCAAAATTACAGACTATACCTTTAAAGCTTAAGACAGTGAATGATATTTGGTATTTGGCAGTGACAGGATAAATGTTACTGCATCAAGGTATAAATTAAAAAAGTAATTAAAAATACAAACTTGGAAGTAAATAAAAAATAATTACCACACTATAGGAGAATAAAATTGTGTTACATTAGCATAACAGAAATATTGCCTGATGCCTTAAACAGTAAATAGTAAATGAGTGAGTAAGGGTACACCTTCAAACAGAGCTACAGAACCCTCCTGTTTGTGTTCTACTTCCTTGTTTTCCTTACTGCTGCTCCAGCTCCAGCCTGACCACGCCCACCTGTTTCCTGCCATTAGTCTTATTGTGTCTTATTAGTCCTGTATATACATATATGGCATTCTAAAACGTTTTGCTGAAACTGGATCAGTTGTATCCAAAGCATGATCAGGCAGACCAAAAGTGACCACACCATCAGAAGACCAATACATAAAGCTTTGTTCACTGAAAGAGAAAACAGCAGTTTCAGCACACATACAGAATATACTGAATAAAGAACGAGAGACTCCAATCAGCAAAAGAAGGCTAGCTAGTAATGGTCTCAAAGGACGAGTAGCAGTCGCTAAACCACTTCTCAGGAAGGGAAACAAGGCCAAACGTTTGGCATGGGCTAAGACATACCAGCAGTTCACAGTGGATCACTGGAAAAAAGGGGGGGTCTAATAACAGTGATATACTATTTTTGCTTATTCAAACATAATATAATAACCATAAGACAGCTCAAAGAAAGAGCATGCAGTAGCACATAAAAGGAAAGGAATGTATCTTTTTATTTCAGGTTCTCACATAGACACACACACATACACACAAACATTAATGGTACTAATGTGGCATTTCAGGGACACCGTGCTTGGCATGTGCTCTGGTACAGAATTGGTGGAGGATGGTTAGGTATTCTCCTCCTTTGCTCTAACATTTACTGACTGACTGCAGGACACATGGCCTGTCAATGTGGCCGAGTACAGAGCCTGAGTGTGCCTCAAGCTAACCATTTCATGTAGGTTCAGGATGTTTTGGCTACCATAATTTAACTTATACAGGTTTAATTTAGCATTGTTAAATTTAGGTTGGCTGATCATTTAAACAGAAAAAATAGAGCATAAATGAGGCCTGCAGGGAACATTTGTTATTCCTTTATAAACTCATATTACTTGGCTACCAAAAAACATGGGCCTACGGTCTTGTAGTTAGTGAGCCAGATGGAAACAGCTGGTGGCTAGCAATAGTCTTTTTATGAGGTAAATACCTAACGGTGGTAGAGAAGAAGACAGAGTAGATGTTTATTTCAAAATAATTGTCTGGAATTCAGGGGATATTATTAACATAATGCAAAAATTTGTTTCCATATCCCTGTACTTAATATTTTACAGGTATAATGCATAACCTACACCCTTCCCTTCTAGCTAGCTACTCAGCTAATAACTCATAGGTGCTAATATTTGGTTGATTTTAATGAGGAATGAAAAAGAACATTGAGTTGCTTTCAGACTGGGGAAATCCAAACTCAGATTTAAAAAAACAAACAAACATGTAATGTTACCTTGGATAAGTAGGAGATTACCAGCATCTCACAACAGTATTAGGTAACCAGCTAGCTGTATAAATTGTCTTACTTGGATGTGATCTATATATGTAACTACTGTAGCTATCTATTTTTAAGTGAGGCACAGTTAAAACAGATACTTTATAGCTGCAAATCACTACATAGTGTCACGATGTGTAGGCGCGGGAGTGCGGACACAAACGCGAAGCCGCTCTGTGCAAACATCTTTTTATTTTGTACACGGACTGGGTTTGAACATAAACTAAACACACGCCGCGACAGGCGTGATAAACACACAAACAACAGGACACAATACAGGACAGACACAAGCGGGTATTTAAACACTTAATAATTACTAACAAATGACATGCAGGTGAGGACAATCACATCACGAGACAAAGACAAGAAAAACCAAAACACAAGCACGTGGTGGTCGTCACCATGGCGACCGCCCCGCTATGTCTCGCGCTCAGCTGTGCGCGTGACGCATGTGCCTAAGACTTTTGCACAGAACTGTACAATATAGACATTAAAGTGAGCAAGACATTTTAAGATCCAGCGAGATTCGTTTTTGGTCAGCGGATGTTAAACCTCATGTAGCCACAAAAGCTAGCTAAATCTGAAAACAAAAAAACCTGTTGATGTTTTGGTGTCTAATTCGAATAATGCATTTCTTCTGTGATCTCTGATGCAATGACAAAATATGGAAAATACCACTGATTGAATTGCAGAAAATTGAAGCAACGCACAATTGGTTAACGTCAAAATTGCTCTTCTTTATCCTAGCAAATTAGCTACATACAGTACCTAGCCAAGCTAGTTAGCTATCATGATAGTGATGTAACTTTAAACGTATATCTTCATAGTATTTTTTCTTAAAAGAACATGCAGCCCTTCTCAACTTCAGAGACCTTCATCTTGGCATGTTTTCTTACGGAGCTTGTCATCACAGAAGCTGTCTATTGCAGGAGAAAGCTCAATATCGCTACTGTTTAACACCATGCTAGCTTTCTGGTTTGTCTACTACCCAGCATGCTACTTAGCATGCTAACTAGTTCGCAGAGCAAAGTAACACAGCTCTATCAGCTGTCATGTACAGATAAATAAGTCTGAAAATAGACCACCATATAATATAGTTTAGGATCACAAAGTGTTTTATAGCTCCTGTTTACACATATAAACAGCTTCATCCGCCATTTTGAAGAGGAAACTGTGTCAGATCATAGCAGTAGCTCTCTTAACCAAGGGAAAGTGGACGAGTGGGAGTGTTAAAAACAGAATTGGAACACACCCCAACATGCAGCATTCACACTGGAAGTCAATGGATAAATGTATGGTTAGAAATTTAATAAACATACAGATTCTCTAGAGGGCAGCAGAGGATTTTCTATTCATAAAGAGATTGAAAATATATATAAATATATATTTTGAAAATATTCAAAGATCTGCTCCATATTTTTCATTTTTAGAAACGAATATAAACGTTATATACTGTATAGCATCAGATTTATTTATATATGGTCTTGTTTTCTCATTTATACATAAATGGTTTAATTTGAAACAACAATAGTGAACATAAAATTAACTCTCCCCATATTTAGCACATTCAGGATGTGTTAATTTATTATGCACTAATCTAATGATTAAGCTGTTAACTGAAACACTCTAGTAAGAAAACTCCAGGACACTACACTGTAATGCACATTTGGACAAATTAGCATTAATTTAATATGAATTCATTATCGTATAAACAGATATTATTGGTAATTTTTTGTTTCCAGTTGTAGTTTTTATTAGATGTTAGGTGCTTAATCTGTGTCTTGCTCAATTAGAAATGGAAATTAAGAGGACAAAAATGACCTGAGACTCTCTTTTTTCCCCTTTTGTCTTTTTCCACGCGTTAGAAAATGAGTGCATGCTAATTACTGACAATATTTTTTTTTAAATCTGTTATCCAGATCACAAAACTCAAATCCTCAGGCTGTGTCCCAAACGTTAGTGTGTGATACAGGTCTTAGTAGAATTTATTCCATAAAGTAACATTTTGGGATGGTATAAATAAAAACTGTGACACAAAGAAGATTTGCAAAAAAAGATTATGACATAACTTTGCGCTGTTGCTTGCTCGCTTGATAATCGGCTAACAAACATGTAGTGTATGAGATAGATCAGCAAATTCAGCAAATACGAAAAAATTTATACAAATAAATAATATTATTGACATTTTTGCAATGCATGAAAATATTTAAAAACATTAAATATTTCTTTTTTTTTTTGGTATAAGGGTAATATTTCCTAAAATATATTTCAGTGTTTGGAATGCATTTTGGGATAAAAAAATATAATGTATTTAAAATGTATTTTACATATAAAAATACTTGTGAAATACATTTTAGAATATATTTTTCAAATTTTCAAACATGAAAAAATGGATTGGGAAAAAAAACAATGAAATGCATATTAAATGTAAACTGTTTTTGGTATAAGGGCAATATTTCCCAAACTATATTTTAGTGTTTGGAATGCATTTTGGAATAAAACAAACAAATTCTGTAGCTTGACAAAGGACAGTGACACTAATCACATATAACCAATGTTAAAGATAACTGTTTTCACTTAATTTATTTATGTAGCATTCAATTATTTGAATATTAAATTTATAGCATTATACATATGTAGCTTTAAAGCTAGTATATGCTTACAAGTGCGTTATGGGTTGTAGACATGGTCCCTCAACCAACAAGAATAACACAGTATGAACACATCAAGAAGACTTGTTAGAACGGATTTTGTGTGTTCTAGCATTTGGAACGGATCCGTAAAATGGCTGAGGTTCTAGTAAGAACAATGAACTCACGCATTTTGGACAGAGACTCGAATCTCTAGAGAAGGTGAAGCCATGTTAAAATAAGACAGGGTCTTCTCAAAAATAAGAAAAAAATATCAGAGTAATATTAGCTTAGCCGCGCTCTCGCCCACTCCTGTAGCAGCTTAGTGATTAGCATATTAGCATAATGCTAAGCGTAGCGGAGGCGTGATAAGTTACAAAGTTATGCCTGAGGCAGTAAAACGTTGCAAGAGCATTTTTTTAAATGTTTCAGAAACGCATTGCTCGAGGACGAGCGCATTAAAGACAGTGTGTGTGTGTGTGTGTGTGTGTGTCGATGCTACGCACGACGGGAAGATGCTAATTCAAAAAATAACACTAAGCTAAATAAGAGGAACATGGAAACACACACACAGGCTTTCAAAAAGAGGAAAATATGCGTATGAGGGGATGAAAATGTGGAATAAGAGAAGAAGAAAAAGGGGCCTAAATGATTTCTAGGATGCAATTTAATTTCCAGACAGCAGGCGATTAAATTTTTTTGGGAGATGCGTTTTTCTGCATGTATGTAAAAATGCAAAAACACTCGGACAATGGGGGAGAGGAGAAAGCCTCTCTTATCTCAGCGGCTTTCCGCACAGTCGCTCCATTCGAAATGCATTTAATTGCATATAAAGAAAGAAAGAAAAAAAAACACGGGGGATGAAGGAGAGAGAGATGGAAATAACGAGCGGCGCTTAAAGCTTCTTCTCATCCGCCAGAGAGAGGGGGGGGGGAGAGAGAAAGAGAGTGAGAGAGAGACAGAAAAAGATAGAGACAAAAAAAGAGAGAGAGAGAGAGAGAAAGAGAGAGAGAGACAGAGACAGAAAGAGAGTGATAGACAGAGATGGAGAGAAAGAGAGAGAGAGGTTTAACACTACTTTATTGAACCATTCGCCCCTTTACATGGATTGTCCTGTTAAATATTTGTAAAACAATAAATAAAAGATTAAGCAATAAAACCAATTTAAATCATTCAAGTGTTAAACATCTTTCAGCATATATTAATGAAATACATAGAATTAATTAAAATCACAATTAAAAAGAAGCTTAAACTCATGGTTTAAAACATTAATACCAACTGCCCATCTTCTCCAACTTCACATAAAACTCCTCCCACACTCCACACTGCAGAGAACTCTGTAATGTTGTTCGTCGGGTTAAAATAAGCTAACTCTACACGAATGCGAGCTGACAGCAATCCTTTAAGCATGTTCTCTACACTGACTGAGCCGACACCTTGGATTCTGTTCTTCCGTGCTTACCAAATAGCCAGTACATTTCAACTTAATTTCAATTAGTAACTTAAAAGGCATTCTAGGAAAAAGTTTAGAAAATTTTGCAAAAAATATTGAGGTGTTGATGGGGGACATGCAACTTACAATAGAGAAACCCTTTTTCTTTTTCAATGTATAAATATTTCAATTGTGTCTGTAATTTCGAAACTTGATGTTTATAAATATGTAATAACTGCCCATTTTTGCATAAAGTTTCCTTGGGGTGCACAGTGTTTTGCACCACTTCTGTAGAACAACCCATATACTCTTGCTTCTGGATTTTCCAGCTTGAGCCTATTTGTGTATGGACTTAGAAACGTTTCTAGACATTACCTTTAAACTGCGATTTTGTCCCTGGTTGCTTGCGAATTCATTAAATAAACCTCTGCGCATGGATCCTCACAGCCTTCTTGTTACAGAAGACTTCACTGACCAACATGGATCCTGAAGAAGTGTAGGAATTATGAACTGCTGTCTTTGAACAAGGGAAACTCCCGGGGTCTTGTGCCCAACAACTACAATGGATATCCGTCATTGAGGAACTGGTGCAAGTCTGCTGAGGCACCACCCCTTAGCTAAACCCTACACAAAGCTCTGTCACCGTTACTCAACCTGCATGTACAAAGTACCTGTAAGTAATGCTATCTACACTTCCCACATTGCACTTCTTGAAAAGTATGACGGCTCCCCTGGTAAAAAGGCAAGGGCTTCTTGATGCAATGTGTAGTTTTGTTTCACAGTTTCCCCTCTTATTCCCATGTTGAGCAAAAGTATCCCTAATTATTTTTCTGTTGATGGGAAAGGCTCTCACCTGGGCTATAGCCACGTTTCACCAACAGTCCTTCAGTCAAAGTTATCCCAGTCCTTGACCACCTGGTTATGGCACAGAGACTGAAGAAAGCGAATGGAATAAATATGCGTCCAATCTGTACTTCTGACCAACTCTCCTTCTCACAGTTTATTCTACTCTCCATCCAAACAGACAACCTTATATGTTCCAGGCTGCCCCCCTCCAGGTTTGTGTCCATTCCCCAACCACTCAATACAAACAAGGAGGATGAAGTCATTACGACTCATAGTTTTCAAGCATTGATTAACTCCAGAGAAGTGCAGAAATTTCTGAAACTGAAATTGTTGAAACAGTGGCCTATGCAGATCCATTACAGATCCAAGGACTGGATGGTAGCCCCCTTGGCTCAGGCATGATAAAAGACAGCACCATCTCCTTGGGTATACAGGTAAACTTTTTCCTGGTTACACAATCTTTCAACAATTCTGTCATCTTAAGTTTCCTCAGGCTGGTCCAGCATAACCCCACCATTTCATGGACCAACGGGAACTTACTACTTGGACTCTCCAGTCAATCACCCATGGGTTTGCGCCATATACTCGTTGCCTGGTACTACACCCTCCACGAAGCCAAGTTTACTCACTTCCTGATACAAGGGTGATGGAAGAAAACATAAATGAAGCCCTGTCATTTAGATATAGTATATGACCCTCTACATCCCCAACTGCAGCAGGGTTTTTAGTGGGGAAAAAAGATGATGGCTTGCCCCAACTATAGTTGCCTTTACTCTGTGAAATAATAAATATCCACAACCCCTTGTGCCTGGAGCACATGAACAGATATGTGGGGCTTAAGTTTTTACTAAGCTTGATCTGCAGTGCATAAAGCCTTATCTGAAGACATTCATCACCTCAACTTCAGGACACTATGAATATCTTGTGATGTTATATGATCTGATCAGTGCCCCCTTTGTGTTCCAAGCCTTTGTGAACAAAGTGCTCAGAGGCATACTGAACAGGTATGTCATTGTCTACAACCTCATTTATTCTCCAATGGAGAAGGAGCATGTCAGACACGCTTGCCAAAAGCTCTCCCATCTACTGGAAAGTAACCTATACGTAAAGTTAAGTGCAAGTTTTACAAGGTTTCCACAGTGGGTACACATAGATGATGCAAAAGTAAAATTCCTAACAGCTGAGGAATTGAAGCAATTCCTGGGTTTTTCCAATTTCTACCACAGATTCATTTATGGCTTCCGCTCCATAGTCATGCCCCTCACTTCCCTGCTTAATGGGGTATTTTAGTAGTGTTGTCACAACTTCATGAAAGCCCAGCGTAGTTACACCCAGAGAGAAACCACAATGTTAATTATGATTAATTGTGAGCTCTTAGCCATTAAAGATATCTAAGAGTTTTGGCTTGAGGGTGCAGAGCACCTGTTCCTCATCCTTTCTGACCACTGCAACCTAGAATATGTAAAGTCTGCAAAATGCCAAACCCCTCACACACACGTAGCACCCTGGAGTTCAACACATTATGGCTCTTGAGACTGATGCTACTAAGTTTGTGAAACCCTGTTAGATATGTGCCCAATCAAAAAACCCTAGACACCTTCCCACTGGTCTGTTAGAACCACTACCTATGCCACAACACCCAGACTTCATTACTGAAGTCTGAAGTCTTCATTACCTGCCAGCATCTCTGGGCCATACAACAATTATTGTCATCATAGACAAGTTTTCAAAAGCCTGCAGGCTTGTACCACTGCTCAAACTCCCAACAGCCATGCAAACTATGGTACTGTTTAATGAAGTATTCTGACATTACTGTCTCCCTGAAGACATAGTCTCTTATTGTGAAGTGCAATTTACCTTTCATTTCTGAAAGGCCTTCTGCAGGCAGCTTAAAATTAAGGTGAGCCTCTTATCTGGTTGTCATCCCTAGTCTAACAGACAAGTAGAAAATTTCAATCAAGAGATTGGCAGATTCCTTTACAGTCAACAGGAGTGGAGCTGCTTTCTGCCCAGAGCTGACCAGAATTACCTAACTCAGTCATCTACAGTCGTGGCCAAAAGTTTTGAGAATGACACAAATATTAATTTTCACAAAGTTTGCTGCTTCAGTGTTTTTAG
>JAOUQW010000016.1:3238123-3248188 GCA_028565825.1 Olivaichthys viedmensis
GTATGGGGTCATGTCCCCTGAGTATACAAATTTTTCACATGTTTATGTTGATTATTCATCATGTTAACTACAAAAATACACCACAATGACATTATTAAATTGTTCAGATCACACTTATACCTGTGTTTTACATTGTGATCACTTTGTAACCTGGGTGTTTAGAGTAGCCGGTCCACCAAAGATCATTCTGCCAGCCACACAAACATAATTACAGTTCTGCAAGTTGCTCAGAGTCAGAAATAGAAACAGGCGAAAGATGTGTCAAAAGGAAGTAATGGAGAGACATACGTGACTATAGAACATGACAAATTAGTTTTATTTGGTGCAGTTCCAGTGAAAGCTTGAGGCAGCCCCATCAGTTTAAGTGTGACAATGACATGACAGACAATGACACGAAGTGTGTGGATGCTAGTGCGTGAGGATTTATTAAACAAGAGAGAGAAATAAAGTTAGCACAATGATACAACTAAGGAAGACGGAAGTACTAGAAACGGATCTGTGATAGAAAGTGTCTAGTAGATTTAAATGTGTCTTATCTTGGTTTATGATTATTTCTTTACAACCATACATTTTGGCAGTTTCCAGCAATTAGGCTCAATCCGAATATTGACAGTACATGTATATGTACATTTACATGACCTGGAATATGCAGAAATTAATATTTGCAACAAAGCTAATTTTGTGGGAATCGGTTGAACATAATGCGACTTACAGCCGATTTTTACTACGGTAGACTCCCATCTCTCCATAGACTTGAGTTGGCTTACAATTGAATTTCGCCCCTTTCAATATGGCGGACGCGTTGACGTATCCTTGTAGCTAGCAAGAGCAACCAATCTATAGATATAGTAAAACAATCAAACTGTTTTACTATATATATAGTGTAGCCTGCTGTGCTAAGAAAGGTAGCACAAGGTGTAGCCTGGTGTGATCGGTAGTCTGACTTCTCTTGTACAGGTAGCATCTTTTGATATGCTTGGCTTACGTGCTTGTCAAAACGTTCGGATTGTGTAGCCAGATAAGCTAACTCGATATTGCATCTATTACTCAAGTCTGTCCCAGACCAAACGAGCTAATCCAGATTGACGCCCATCGTCACGGGCTGAATTCCAAATGGCTCCCTATTCCCTATATTAGTGCACTACATAGGGTAAAAAAACAATGGTGGCTACACCCTATTTGGTACAGTACATGTCAAATATGGAGCAATTTGGGATTTAAGGAAGTTGTGCTTTATCTTTGTACACAGACGCTCCCTCATACGCAGACAAGCGCTACAAGCGGAGTGAAATTATATTGATCAGCTGCAGTTACGTTAGCTCGCATGATAGTGTCGTATCTAATAGTTACGGTGTAATAAAGTAAATCGACCCAACGTTTCTAACAATGAGTATAACTGACGTAAGATTTTAAATTGATGTATTTTGTGTATCTGATACTATAATGTCAGGGATAAAGCCTTGCAAAGTGTGTAACTTTACCCGCCAGAAATATTACGGCGTGGTGGTAGTTTCATTGAGTCAACTCCAAGTAAACGGTGAGTAAACCAATGAACTCTAAACACACAGTCCTGTTTAGTCCTGTTTAGTCCTGTTTAGTCTGATCAGTCCTGTTTAGTCCTGATCAGTCCTGTTTAGTCTGATCAGTCCTGTTTAGTCCTGATCAGTCCTGTTTAGTCCTGATCAGTCCTGTTTAGTCCTGATCAGATCAGTCCTGTTTAGTCTGATCAGTCCTGTTTAGTCCTGATCAGTCCTGTTTAGTCCTGTTTAGTCCTGATCAGTCCTGATCAGTCCTGTTCAGTCCTGTTTAGTCTGATCAGTCCTGTTTAGTCTGATCAGTCCTGTTCAGTCCTGTTCAGTCCTGTCTAGTCCTGTTTAGTCCTGTCTAGTCCTGTTTAGTCCTGATCAGTCCTGATCAGTCCTGTTTAGTCCTGATCAGTCCTGTTTAGTCTGATTAGTCCTGTTTAGTTTGTGTTCATATGAACATAAACATCAAGGTAAATCTATGCATGGTAATGTTATGGTCAAGAGTATAACAAGCATAGTTACCCTAAAGCATCATAGTAAAATCATATTTGTATTACTGTTAAATATTTCAGAAACCTATTACCATAATGCACCATAGTAAAACCATGTTAAACCATGGTAGTATATCTATTAACCATAGTGACCATGACGTACCACAGTAAAATCATGGTTAACCGTAGTGTACTGTAGTAAAATGATAGCCATAGTGAACTTTTGTAACGCCTGACTTTTAATGGTATGTGAAATTTGTTGCTGCTTGTCGGGATAATCGCCTCCTTAAATTCAGGTAAAGACTTGCCCACGTCAGATTATCTTTCCTGCTTTCCTTATTTTTCGTCTTATTGATTCTGATTTTGATTGGATTTTTATAACATCTAGGCACTTTTCGTCTACTATTTGATGAACACTATGGTTGTGGGTGCACTGATCTTTATTTGAGTATTATTACATTATCTGGTATTTAGTTTATTGTAGGCATGCAATTTCAGACGTGGCACTTTTCTATAATTTATTGATCCATTTTATTTTTGTCTTGTAGGTAGTGAAGCTTTGGGCTTCAGTGCTGGTACGCCAGTGTCAGTGGTGCTTGATGATGATGGGACCATTATACAAGATGAAGCCTACTTTTTGTGTCTGCCACCGAACACCAAATTCATGTTCTTGCAAGATAAAGAGATGTGGAAGCCCACGAAGCGATGTAAGTATGTCTGTGAGTGCAAATCTTTTCTTTTCTTTTGTGCAGTCCTAATATCAAATCCTGATCAGGTTTATTGTTCCCTTGCAGTTGATGGAGGCACGGCGTGGCTCAGACAGTCTTTTGACGTGGACTCGGACACGGTGGACAACACGAGTAGTGGTGCAGAAGCTTGGCACGGTTTAGCTAACCAGCTGAAACACGACCTGGCCAGCATCATTCTCATGTCTGAGGCAGATCTACAGGTGTGTTAAAACCGATCCTCACTCCAGACTTGGTGCATGAAGAATTGCTGTTAATGGGTAATGTATTAATGGCTGCTTTTAATGTGTGTGTGTTTGCTACAGAGTCTGGTGGTTGTACCCCGCGCAGACCTGGCCTCAGCACTGGGCTTCTCAGAGCAGAAAACACTGGATTTGCAGGACACCGTGCAGAGAGTGCTGGACCGCAGAGAAGAGGAGAGGCAGTCCAAAGAGCTGCTGCAGCTCTATCTAAAAGTTATGGAGAAAGAGCGCAGCCAGGATTTGCAACAGGGTAGGGATCTGTTTACAGAAAGTATTATTGATAACACTGTATTTAAAAAAAAAAAAAAAAACAGTGGAAATGTAAAGACTGGTGTCTCATTGAAAGCCTGCACCCAAAAGGTGGTGCCATTGTGCTGTGAAAAATAATACTCTTCAATAACAAATGAACTGTATTGCCACACAGCAGAAGGTGGTTCCATTGTGTAAAGACCTTTTGTATTATACTTGCCATTTAATTCATATCTTAACCCATGCATTTTCAATAGATCATGCATATTTTCAGAGCTGGTTTTCATGCTTGGTCTGTTGTAGATGAAAATGTGGTGGATGAGGCAGATGGGATTGAGGTGGACTCTGTTGCAGGGTTCAACACTGGCACACTGCTGGTTCTGAAGGCCAAAACAAGCCCTGAAACGAGACTCTCCAATGAGGAACTGCAGGTACAGAAACTGTTTCTTCGTAGCCCTTGTTTTACAGGGAGTATTGGAAATTATGTACATCTTGAACATATTACATGTGGGAAGGGAAAAGGGATGTCATAACCCAGATTTTGTGAGGATGAGGTGGGATGGAATGTTTAGTCCTGTATAATGTTATAAAGATTTCTTACAGGGTTCTTGTGGAGGTTTGGGAAGTATGTGAAAGTATTTAATTTAAAGGCATTCATTTCCAGACCTGGAGAAGTATGGAGAGTTTGTAAAGGTTTTGGAGAAAATATGATAATTCTGTTGGCAATGTAAGACCCAAGGCTCGAGATCTTTTGTCTTTAGAAATTCACTTATTTTTTGCACTAACGCAGCCTCCGTAATGCATATTACATTTCATTTTTTCACTTTTCATGATGCACTTCATGACCTTTTTAAAAACTAAGAAAACCGAACATAAAAAGTGTCGAAAGTTTAAAAATCAGTCTAAAAAAAGTCTTAGAAAATTTATATTTAAAAAATATATACAAATAAAGGGCATGAACACTATATTGGTTATATGAAGGAAATTTGTCCTGCTCCTTGATCCCACCTGCACCTGCATATTTTAGTGTTTCCCTCTATCTTAATAATAGACCCAAGAGTTGAGCCAGGTGTGTTGAACGCTACACTAGAAGTGCAGGTCCTAGAGACATCATCTGGGTATGGCAGCTACCACATCTTGACTGCTGGATCAATACATTAATAAAATATAAGGCTTCACATTTCTCAGTGTTTTAGCTAAACAAGCATGATTCATCATAGTATCAATAATTAATTGCACATTGAATTTTTTTTTATTGGTACTCCGCCCTTCCTGTCGTTGAAAAATATTGTGCACCAACTTTGCCAGACAATACGATAAACAACATAGAGAACCACAAAAGATCTCCAAAGGGTTTGACTGCCACAGCCATGCCATGCTCCATAACTGCATGAGCTCCACAACTCTTCTAGACACTGCAATTAGCTGAGCTTCAAGTCTATTGGTTGTGGCTTTATTGTCAAGGCATTTGACTGCTAACTGACATTTTACTGCAGTTTCAGTTACTGGCATTGATTCAAGTTTTGTGCTCACACTTCAACTAGGCACAGCACTTACATCTACATTCCACATGGGGGCACTAGCCCTCTTTGTTGTCATTCTGTAGCATAAAGGTGGATTATTCCATCTGTTTAGATTTTGAGAAAGGCAAACTGTTCTTTAGTTATTAATCCCTATAATTTACAATTGATCTAATTCAAAACCTTTCATGAAAGTATGGAAATTAAAAGATTGATTGTTTAGTGACCGCAAATTATGGTGGCAGATCACCAGTGGAAAAGCTCCAGTTTTAAGTTACTGCCTGCATGGCTGCATGTAGACACTACATGGGTTTTGGCAGCGCCTTGATATTTCTCAGATGACTAACAGAAATGTTGAATGTTGTATCCATGGTGTCATAAACCCCTGCATGTGTAGATGGTGCTGAAGCATGGAGTGGAGACGTTGATGGACGAGCTGGGCTGGGACAGAGAGAGGACTGCTGTGTTACTACAGGCCTGTGAGGGAGAACTGAGTAAACGTCTGCAGCTGGTCGATGCCATGCAGTCGCTCAGCGCTCGTTCCCAGCGCAGCAATTCCACCTCCACAACACAGCCAAACAAAGAGGAGACCCAAGCCAAACGCAGCAAATAGCCCAGCAGTGTTTAGACACGCAAAACTGGCGATACACTCCTGTATACAGGCTCATATTTGAAATGTTTTTGTTTAAATTCTAGTTTCATTCATTTTGCTACTCCAGAAATGTTCTGACATCAGTCCTGGTTGATTGTAAGTAAATTTTTTTTACATCATATACATTAAAAATTATGGCATGTGTCTTATACGGTCTGGTGTAAGAAAAAAGGTCTCAAGTGCTATTGATTTTTGTTTAGTTCCATGTTTCTAATTTGTTACCTGCAAAGAGGAACATGAGATTAGCACTAACAATTCACTGCACATGTGGATAAACCTTTTGTGGCTGAGATTTATGACTGACGGGGAAGTATTTTTTTTAGCAATTCTATAGAACTGTGACATTTTTATATGACTGCTTATATAATGCTTTTGTTGAGAATTTTATATAATGATCCGTAATAACAGACTCTAGAAATAGCGGGACGGGACTACTAAATGTGTACAATTAAAACATTTCTCATTTTTAACTTGTTTGATTAAAGAATTTGAATTATTCAATACAATTGTACAGAGTGCAGACCTAATTGTGTCAGAACCATTTGGCTTAAAAACAACAATGGAACGGCTGTGAATGTCTTCTTAAAATCCAAAACTTTGAAGGACATGAACGTCAAGACTTCAAGGGATGGGATGAGACAGTTTGACGCAAACAAATACCAGACATTAAAGGTGCCCTAATTAGGCATTGATTTTCTTGAACTAAATTAGATACAACTATACTAAACAACATTTTGTGTAACTTGTGGAATTTAAATTCAGTGCTCACAGGTTTGTGTCTAAACATGGCCACTCTCTTTGCAAGATCAGTGATTTCAAACAAATTAATTGTCAGTTATCTACTCTCCACCGCTAACAAAGCGTAACTGCAGCCAAATGTCAGATGCACAGGTTTTGTACATTAAATATCAGCCATTAAAGATGACCTGAATGATTATTTTGTGGGATTAGCAAGATGCAATGCCTTATTACCCAGGCTGTACTGCCAATCATAGGGTTTAAAAATAATCATTTTAAAGCTTTTTGTTAAGGTACACAACCTATAGAATAGTTTTCTTGTTGTATTTCTTATTGTAAGAAAAATGCTTCCTTTTCTCATAAGTATATAATAGTGTAATTTTAAGAAGGAAAGCTTGAGAATCTTGTGAACGTAGTGAAAAATGGGGTTCTTTCAAACCTCTTTATCCTTGATGTAGGGGTCTAGTCCCATATTTAAAGATTTTTAATGAAGAAACATTTGCGTTGGAAACGCATTGTCATTAGAATTTAGACTTCATGTAATCTTAATACAGAAAATTGGTCCTTTGTTAAAATGCAACACAGGTTTAATTTCCTATTTTACCCCTAACAAATTAAATAAATTTTACTATCACTGGGCAGATAAAAATGCAAATGATATTATATAGATACCTGTAGATATCCTAAAAGATATCTGTCTTTCTACTAACGAGTTTAAGGCTACATGGAGCTTTGTTAGAAACATTCACTAACATGTTCATGTAGTAAGTATGGTGCCTCTGATTTTCGTTACCATTTTGTTTAAATTTTAAGTCATATTCCTCTTTAGTTTTCACAGCTATTCCCCCTTTTCAGAGATCAATTTAAGGAAGTCACTGATTTATACAATCAAAACGTTTTACAAGAATCTAAAATTCCTATTTTCTCTCACAATGCCAGGTTTAGCTTGTTAGAGTGCCTGGACTCAGAATAGCTTGCACATGTGTAGAGATTCATCACCACAACTCAGTTGCTAATAATCCCAAAACTGACTGTAATGAAGGAAACATTGGTTTGTGCAAAGCTACACTAGTTGAACGGAACAGTCTTGTTAAAAGCACTCAGCTCACTCCTGAGGATGTGGTTCCGCTTTGCAGTGTAATGAGCATGGAACCTCTGAGTGGTGTTGAAGAAGAACTTGACCAGTACACCTGACACCTGGCATGAGAACAACCCACTGAACCTGAAGCTGCCATGTTGCTTTAGTGTTGCTTGTGATCCTGAACATGGTTGATGTTAACATGCTGTTTCTAAGTCATAGTTCCGTATGTGTTAACTGCAGCATTGTGCTATATTGATTAAGGATTCGATAGGCAGTTGTTCTGTATGCAGAGTCACAGCCAAGGGTGCTGGTAATAGTGTGTAGTTCCAGTTACATTAGTCTTCCTGTCTTGAAAGCTTTAATAGTTGACTGAGCCTCTGTGCTACAGCCTGTATATCAAACACCCAGCCACTGCACCATTGCTTAAGTGCTGCTTTTATCTATCTGAATGCTCCCATTACAGTATTCACTGGATCTTTTACTTCTTACATTTACATTTACTCATTTGGCAGACGCTTTCATCCAAAGCGACTTCCAATTGAGCTGAGCAGTTGAAGGTTAAGGGTCTTGCTTTTTTAAATTTAATTTACATTATTTCACCTAAAACCCTGTAGGATGTGCATGACGGATATGGCTTATTTTGAGAATCCTTCCAAACAGGTTTTGATTATTTCCCTCTGAGTGTCAGCATAATGTCAATTCTGTGGATCTGTTCCCAAGCGTGGCCACACTCATCAAAACAGTCTTACACTGAAACCACATCGACCTGCACATCACCGATTTCTGATTCTGCTAACGGCAAACAAACCAAATGTCAGAAGCCCAGGAGATTTACAGCCTCATTCTTACATTATCATTTTTGCAACTTTGTAGTTTATTGTCATTTTTATAATCTGACATTTCCACTGAAAATGTAGAAGCCTTTTAATTTTGCATACAGTGCTAAACTCCCTATGATAGCGTCACAGAATGGACAGGCAACATAAGTGGAGCAAAAGCTGTGAGTCTACAAGGCTGGAAGCCACTGGAGAGGTAATTACACCCAAGTCGAGAGTCACGCTGATAGAAGGCGAGTGTTGCAAAATTGGTATCAAATGCATAATGCATAAGAGTTAAATGAGTGTAAATTATTATGCCAAAACTGGTAGCCTCAAGCAGCTCATTTACCTTTTAAACGACACTTTTGCATTAAACCCAGTGATTCTGAGATCAGTTCGAAATGCAACAAGTGGCTCTTGGTTTTGCTAAATCCCTCTACAGTAATGATTGTTTCCAAACACTGATTCTAGCATTAGTCCACTTAGCCGTCTTTTAATAACTGGAGAAAGCCATGGCCCTTAATCAATGGGACAGATATGTCAACAAAGCTGGGATGCTAAGAATATACTATAGACTAAGATAAGAGGAACAATACATCTTGTACCGTAACAACCATTTTTTATTTAACTTTTTTGTGACATGGTCTCTTCAATCCAAATGAGATAATTGGTTACTTTGGTGTAAACCCCATAATACCCTGCTTCAGCGCAAGTATAGCCCCAGGAGATGATGCCACCAATGTACCAGCTACGGGTTTGCTTGTCCAAAAATACATACGGCCCTCCGCTGTCGCCTTGACAAGAGTCCAAACCCCCATCAGGCAAACCCGCACACACCATATTGTCTGTTACCACCAACTTCCCTTTTACTGTCACTATGGAGTCATACTTAGCCTTACATTCTGCGAAGTCGACTACAGGTATTTCGGCAACCTTTAGATTATGAGAGCCCCGATTGCTGGCCTTTTGCCATATGCCCCACCCACTTACTGTCCCATAGTCATCAGCCTTGAGTACAAATCGCTCCTCTTTTCCCGGCAAACACACTGGCATAATAGCTGCGCTAATGGGAACTTTGTGCTCCAGTTTGATCAGAGCAATGTCATGGTTGAAGTTGATCCCATCGTTATGGTATCTCGGATGTATGAAGACGTCCTCAGGGTAGGCTACTGTTGCTTCAGGATCGTAGCGTTTGACCTGGCCCAGTTTAACTCCCAGGTTGGACACATCGCCATAATCATGCAGGACATGAGCAGCGGTCAGGACCCAGTCATCGCTGAGCAAAGCACCACCACCCCGGAAACGGCCTCCCTTCAGGATCATCACCTGCCAGGGGATCTCATTCTTCTCTGCATTCTCCCCTCCAATCACCTTAGCCAGTCTCCCTGTAGGCTTCCCACAGACTTTCAGAGAAGGTAGACCCAAGTTAAGGGAACTGTGCCATTTTGGTTCTTGAAGTGAGGAACACTGATATAACAGCTTACTTACTAGGTATACACTCAGGAATCCTTCTTCCACCCAGTGTGTCTCTCCAGTAGCCATCATGAGCACAGATGTAGTTTCCTATGAGGAGAGGGAAAGAATTCAACTACTGGTAATTCACAAATATGGTAGACATCTGTCCAATCCTTGATGTGCATATTGTGGTTAGTGTGTTATGTGATTAGTTCTTACCATTGGTGTTGGCTTTCATGGTGTAGAATTCTTCACAGCTGTACTTGATCTTGGATTTATATGTGGTTGTGGTGAAGTTGGCACTCCCGTTGTTAATTTTGTCAGGGCTTCCACAGTCAACCACTCCAGAGAAAAAAAAACTGTTACTGATATACCTTGGGTTAAATAAAAATTTGATTCTGAATCAAAGGTTCCATAATTTTATATTCATTGTAACATTGTATTTAATGTATGGGTTGAATCTGCTGGTTTACTCAATTCAATTCAATTCAATTTTATTTGTATAGCGCTTTTAACAATGGACATTGTCACAAAGCAGCTTTACAGA
>JAOUQW010000016.1:3286620-3299381 GCA_028565825.1 Olivaichthys viedmensis
AAGGACCCCCAGGAGTCTGTGACAAATAGCTACGATTTTATTATCTTTTTTTTTTTTTTCACACAATGGCTGTTATTCAATTATTATTAACTACTATCAAAGTTGGTATAATTATTATTTAGTGATTATAGTTAGAAGCCGAATTGACTGCTCACTTGACCAGTTCAATAACTGAAATACAAGTATAAATAATGTCAACTTATTTTTTTAAACAAGGAAAAGTGCTGGTAATATGACACAAAATGAACACTATGTAACTGCTTCAGGTTCTGTGGGTGGAAAGTTCAGGAATAAAAAGCTCTCATGGCTCTAATAAATTATTATTATGGTACACATTTATCTAATTTGCCTAATATTTGAAGTGTTCATAAAATAAATGTGCTGTGATCATAAGGGGGCCTGTGATCATAAGGGGGTCTGTGAAAAGAACGTTTACACTGGAAGGGATCCCTGGCTGCAAAATGTTTGATAACCCTTGCTTCATTTAATTAATTATGATATTTGGGCAACGAGCATTTGATTGGGAATGCTGCAGTAGACTGATCGGCATGTTTCTGCATGTTCGTGTTTAGGGAGAAGGAGTTGGGGAAAATGAAAGGAAAAAGTTTCAGATGGAGGAGAATAAGAAAATGCTCAGAGCTCAAAAGGAAGAGCGAGAGAAACGTGAGAAAGAGCAGAGACACAAAGGTACGCTCACAAACAAACACAAAAAATCCAGACTCCTTTGCATGCCGGTGATTATGAGCTAAGAGCTTCTGCTGATGGCTCTGCACTCCTTCCTCCGTCTTGGTTGTGCTGACTTCGTACATGTTATATAAGCAGGTAATGTGTGTGTGTTTGCAGAGCTGCTGAGAGGTCTGGAGCAGGTCCAGCAGGACCTAAGAGCAATACAGCTGGATGCTCTGGAGGAGGAGTGTAGAAAAGCTGCCTGCATCGCCCTCAAAAGCTACAACCAGGCTCAGGTAAGTAGAGAGGTGGAGAGAGAGAGAGCGAGAGAGAGAGCTCTCAGTGGGATACTCATAGAATCTCAGTACTTCAGACAGCAAGCCTGTTGCTTTGACTGCATTATCCGATGTCTACTTGTTTACTCAGTAACAGACAAATTACCCACACTGCCAATTTTTTGTATATCCCAGAGGTGGGCTGAAACATGCTACTTTAAAATTGATGTCATTTAGATTTTTTATCCTGATTAATATATTAACATACATGTATTTGACCATTTTTGTTACCTGTGACAATGAAGGAACATCTGTGAAACCTTACACACTAAATGTCTTTTTGGTATACATTACATTTCTTTGTCTTCAATTTGTCCTAAGGGTATGCAAACATTTGCACTCAACTGTAGCTTTTGGAATGAATTGTACTTGATGTTATGAGTTATTTTAATGGGGCATACATTTCACTACATTCACTACATTTCAGTTCGTTACATTCGGTCATGTTCTTCCTGCCTTTTTTTTTCTGTTTTTTAATTCAGTAGATGTTTTGCTTGTTTTGTTCACTAGAGATTCTTTATTTTATGTGGCTCTCCATTGCCTGTCACACTCACATTTAGTTTAAGTCACGCTTTAGATAACTCTGTTGTTTCACCAACCAAACGTTGACAGTCACATTAAAGTGGCTAAGACACAGAATTTGAATGAATTTATGGTTGAAATCAGTGATAAAGTGAAGGCAAAGCATCGCTGGCCACATACTAAAAGAATATTTTTCCCCAGACTGTTAGGAATAACACACAGAAAAACATGGGGATGAGAAAACATGTTGCAGTAAGTTGTGTATGTGTCTATGATAGTGCTAACCGCTAACATTAGCCATGTCACTCAGCAAGCAGAGAATGCGTTGCATAATGTTAACGTTCTTTCACAGATGAGAGGTGTAACTTTTGTATGATGTGAAACATATTGTATGTTAATATGAGTATAAATAGATTCTGGCTCCATTTATTTGCATCCTCTGTCAGCTAACACCTCTGTTTTTTCCACATGATAATGATCCAGTATGTTAAACAGAACTTTTTGTACCATCACTTGTGCAGAACCCCTCCAGGGTCTCGATACATCTCTCTGAGCTGGATAGGCAAAGTTGACTCTTGACCTCTGATCTTGAGTGACCCTTTTGCAGGCAGAAGAGAGGCAGGAGCGAGAGCGACAAGAGAAGCTGAAGCAGGAGGGGGTGGAGCTGGCAGAGATGCTGCACATGGTGACCTCTGACCTCTTAACCGAGTGCCCAGAGGCTGCAGTGAGGGAGTACGTGGGTTCAGCTGAGGCTCCTCAAGTGCTGCCTGACCGCTGGAAGGGAATGAGCTCCGAGCAGCTCAGCGCCATCTACAGGCAGAGAGCGGAACAGTGTGCTGAGGGAGAGGTGAGCGAACATCCCACTCTTTCACCTGCACTCCGCAATCCTCTGCTATTTGTCTCTGTCCATTATGGGTTTGCATCTTAGAGAATCATTGTTCTCTTTAATGTTGGTTGTCTTGTCTGCATTGGCATGCCTCTGTGTGTGTGTTTTCTGCAGAGGCAGAGGCAGCTGGAGAGGCAGAGCGACCTGGCGTGGGGTTTACAGGAGCTGGAGCAGGCCAGGCAGCAGGTGGAGGAGGAGAGCAGAGCAAGGGAGCTGGAGAGAGAGAGGCGAGCTCAGCTGGTCCACTATAACCAGCAGCTGGCCAGAGAGCAGCAGGCACAGTAAGAGCAGAGCACTGTCATGGGGAGAAAAAGATTCTTCGCCAATAGACTGAAAGCTGTACGAGGTTTTTCTACTCCAGGGTTTTATTTTATTGTATTTTATTTTTAATCTTATCTACCACATCTGTAGCATATGTGCAATTATTACAGACAACAATTTCAAAATGTTTCCCTGCACTGAGAAAACAAAACATTTACTCAAAACCCACTTAATAATGGAATATATATGCCTCTGGCTTGCTCATTAGGGCTCAAGATCTAAATCTGTATTTCTGTAAAGCTGCTTTGTGACGATGTCTATTGTTAAAAGTGCGTTACAAATAAAATTGAATTGAATTGAATTGACGCGAATTGTAAGATCTAGATCTGTATAATTCGTCCTTTCAGAGATGAGACTATTTTTTCAGAGGGAAGAATTTGTGGTTATGCTTTCCCAGAGTACTTGCTTGGGTCAGATCCCATACCACCAGTGCTGGAAGGTTGGATAAAACTACTCCTGTAACTGCATATTAAGTACAGCTGTGCTGAGACGTTCTCTCACGTTTGTGTCATCCTAAGGCTTTTATTGTTAGAGTGAAACGGTTGTAGTTTTGAATTTACATTTCAGTATTCAACAACTGCCTTTAGACTTCTATTATAAATGAGTTTCGAGTAAACAGGTTTTCTGGTCTCTTCTCAGTACAGGGAATCGTGTAGAAATTTGTGTTTGTGGTAGTCGCACATGCGCTACAAATGCGGTAGAAAAATTGCTGGAGTGCTGTTTTAAGAATAATCTTTGAATCTTTGGCAGAATGCAATGAGATCCATAAGATGCGCATCAATAAATCATTATATTTTGTTAAATATTAAGGGATTATATTTCCTGTGGTGATAATCTTGTACTAAGATCATTTAGAAGCAGTTTAAAAAGCTATAAATTGTGTCAAAATCATGGTTTAAAATATAACTGCCATTAATATTAGTCAAAATGCAAAGTTTATGCTCATGAAGAAAATCCAGGAGAGTGAAGCTTTACTCATCAACACGTGTATTCTGTCTTTTGCAGCCAGCAGTACCTCAATAATGAACTTTACACCAACCGGCCCTCTGTGCACTACTTCACCCAGTTCAGCACCAGCTCTCGCTAGGAGCCTCACCATCATCAAGCCAACTCTGCATGTTAGTGTTTCACAGAGCCATAGAGCTTTTATAACCCATTTTAGGAATAACATGTTACAGTTTTAGAAGTTGCACTATACATTTTTTTCATGAATATCTCAGTCATTAAAATACCAAAATGATCTTCGTCAGTGATGGACTCAGTAACGTTATAGACAATTTTAACAACGACATGGCAGTAGGTGTAGATTGTTCCATGGATTTTATTTTTGAAGCATTTACATACAGTGGCGGATTCATGATTCACATACAGTATCATTTTCCAGTTCAACCCCACTTTTACAAGCCCACCCACTGGCCCATGTCTTCATTCAGCACCACAGCATAGACAAACACAACGGAAAAGGGACATGGACAACTACAAGTGCACTCATCCCCTCAGTCCTCTCATTTAGATCCACTGCATTTTTCTAATGCATTCAACTTTTTATTTGATTTTGTCAAAAACAAACATAGGATACACGATATAAGAGATACTTTGAATCAAGCAATGTCTAGTCTTGTATCTAGAACTGAACCTACAGTAGATTAAGCCAGTTTAAGATGTAAAGTAATCTGAAACTACAGTATGTTTATAAGTACAGGAACACAGTAAAATGCAATATAATGACAGGCAATCTTGCAATCTGTTTGAGATACGCCCTCCTGAACATGAAAAGCAAATAGCTGCGAGTTAACTTTTCTCCTCTCCGAAGCCAACGCATGCTCGGACATTAACAGAACATGGGTGTCTAGCAGCAGTTCGGTTGAACGTGAACACAATTCACATCACTTATTCCTCATGTATGAAAATAAACTTCTGGGAGAATTTTGTCCTGAGTGTGTCTGTACAGCAACAAGGGAGGCAAACTCCGACGTATTAAAACCAACATTTCAGACCTACTGCATCACACACCTCCCTGCGGAGTACACTTCACTGCAGGGGACTTAGAAAGCCTGCTTTCAATGAGTTTAAGTCAGCACATTGCAAATTCTCCCTGCGCGCCTGCGTGCGTGTGCAGGATACAAACAAGACTCAAGTATCTCTGCTTCCTCATAATGCTTGTGCAGGAATTGCTTTGAACAGATACACACAATACTGCAACTCTTAAGCAAACAGAGAACAGTTGGAAATTAATGCTCTGAGAAAATCAATCTTGTTTTGGTTGGCTCAATTTAAGGTGAATGGCCAGTGAAGTTTTATTTTCCTTTAATTTTTTTTAAATCACATTTGTATCGCAGTATTTAATTAAGACAATACGAAAGGACAGCTTTTTTTCCCCTTTTTAAGTTTTCAAAAACTATTCACTACTTATCTAGAACAGTTATCTCACAACTAACTAGACAAAAGGTCAAAGGTTAAGAATGAAGACATTAACAACCCCAAAACCAAGACCCAATGTAATCAACGAGACACACCATTACAAATCAATGCCATAGCAAAACAATAATTTGGGTTTTATTTACATTCAAATAAATTGAGAGGGCCTTAGTCTTTTTTTAGTGGATCTCTCAAGTGTTGTTCTTGTTCAATTTTATTCACATAACACTGCTTATCCAAACTTAAAGACAGAACACACCGAAACAGGAACAAATGCTATTTGGTATACAGGCATGGAATCATAATTCCAACCCCAACAAAGCATACATTCTCTGTGTAAGACACAAACTGGAATAATTACACATATGATTGTTTTACATAGTCAAACCTAAATATGTGTATGTGTGGCGTGCCCTCTCACAACCTTATCAAACTCAATACTACCTCATACCCGATTACACCTCTGAAGTGTGTATTCATATGGCTTTATACCAACAGGACTGCAAGAGAGGATTTGTCAGTATACATTGTTTAATACACTACGCAGAGTACAATAAAAAGCGACACACACATAGGGAGCTACACATAACTCAGAACATTATACCGGAAAATGGCAGCGAAATGAGAAATGCGAAACAGTAAGTGTTCTGGTGATATGAGTTATGCAGACAGGCATGGGGGCCAATGGAGATGACAGCGCTCTAATACTGGACATGGGTAACTGCTAGATGTGACTACATACAGCCTGATATAAAGCACCTCATATCAGCGGATCATTGCATCTTATATAATTTAAGTGTTTGTAGCTTGGCTATGCAGACCTGGATGCGCATTTTCTAGAAGTATGCAAAATCAAGAAAACATTTCACACACGTTATGGGAAACACAATATATCATGATTCAATGGAGGATAACATGATTTATAAAATATTCAATAAATTTAATAAAAAAATTAAAAAAAACAATGCATAGATCTCAAACAATGAGGCAAGACAATGAAATGGCGAACCACACAAATATATATATATATATATATATATATATATATATATATAGACAGATAGATAGATAGATAGATATAATAATTAACATCAATGCAATACATATGCAGCATCTGTCATGCATATGCTTGCATGATGCACTTACCAGGATTTTAAGGCCCTCAATCTCCCTGCTTTTCTCCTTCTCTGCTGCCCACTCTGTCAAGTATTTGGCATTAACTATGCGGCGTTTATATGTGTCCTTGTCTAAATCGTCACATTACAGGTCATTAATAAAGTCTATTCTATATAGTAAGTAATTTTATCAGGCAGAAAACTGGGATGTCTGTTGCTGCCACTTGAGTGTTTGTGTAAATTACTATAAAATATTACAAATTACAAGAGAACAGGAATTATCTGTAAACAGTTTGCAAACATGGCAGTCATTACACATAAGGGTAGTCTAGTCTATTTTAAATATTATTTGCCGCTGGCTCTACTTGAAGTGCATCGGTTGGTCTGATTATGTCTACGGTCAGTCCCAGCATTGTGTCTGGTGTTTCGTTACTTGGCATTTTCTTTGAGTGTACGCATTGACATTGCATTGTGTGTATTTATTGTTTGGTCAGTCATTCAGATACAAGTTAGTGGGCACGTGTGAATCCAGGTTTGAATCTTCGGCTCATGCCGCCCCGCTAGTCGAGGACAGCACCAGAGTTTGGCAGGCCGTGGTTGATAGTGGCAGGTTTGAGGGGGGAGCTGTCGTGCCTCTCCATCTCAGGCCCGTCTCTGACTCCGCTGTACTGACTGGCCAGAGACTCATCCATGAGCACCTCGGTCTGAACGCTGTGGCTGTTGCCGTAATCGTCCAGGCCTCCATCACTACACAGCTTGCTGTCCTCACACAGAGACGGCTGGCTAGCTGTGCGCTTCTCCTCGTTGTCACTTCACAGTGAGATGGAGGGAAATATAGGGGTGAGCAAACAGTTTATAGACTGTCCTCAACTTGCATAAAAATGACAATGACCAGGTATCCCTTACACAATGGAAATACAGTTGATTGCAAAAGTTTGCATCCCCCATGGTTTTTTAATGGAAAATGTGCCACTATTTCACAATGTACTGTATTTACAAAAAAAAAAAATATTCCAAAATGTTGTAAATGAAATGGGAGGGGTTACAGGCCAAATATTATAACCAAAAGCTCCCTTAAGGATACGAAAGAGTTTGGAGGCAGTTATAAAAGCAGAGTGGGTATACAAGTTATTGGAGAATACTTAGATCACATTCAGAAAAGAAAGATATTACATTAGGCATTAAAACATCACAAATAAAATATTTCAGGACCTATTTAAAAAATATATATTTTGCATAATTTTCTTTGGTTCAATATATTCACATAACTATTTGTCCATTTTTGTTACTTGTAATAGGAACATCTGTGAAACCTAACACACTAAATGTCCTGTTGCTATAATCTATATTTCTTTGTCTTCTTAATTTTTTTTTCCCAAGGGTATGCAAACTTTTGCACTTGATTGTATATTGTGATATACTGCAAAACACCATGTAATACATTGGCCAGTATAAGTCAATATATGTACTTTTTCCAGTGTATTTTACATAAATATATGTTCTTAAATGTATTGTAATATGTCTAATACTGCATGTGCTCCTTCTGTCAGCACAAAGCTTTAGTTTTGTTTTCAATATCAAACATGCTGTGCTGTGTGTCTCATGCACTGCTGCAGGACTATATCTATAAAAATAAATTAAAATCATGTATAATAATATGCATTGCAATATACCTTAGCCATATAATACAGGTTTTGCATATTGTACATTATATTGTGAATATGTTGATCCATATAAACAATATATGCGAAATATGTGAAACTGATCGTCATCTCCCATTTATAAAAAAGCGTCAATAACCTATATATAGTAAAATATTACTTACAATATATTACACAATATATTTTCACATCAATACATTTTTTAAACATTTTCAATTGCATAATTTTTAAATAGTTATTAGTCTGATTTCTGTTTCCGTTACAACCCCAACTGATCAAATGGTATCACAAAATATATATATATATATATATATATAAAAAATAAAAAATAAAAGCTTTTTAGAAATACTGCTCAATATAGTGGACGGTAACATGCTGTCATATATGTGTTTTGTGTAGGAATGGGATGGCTCAGGATAATGGTGAGCTCAGAAGCAGCAACAATCAAGCCCATGCATTTTAAAAAAAGGCATTGCAAATCATACCTCTCTAGGGATCTGGAAAGCATTGAGGGAAAGCATCAGGAAAAGAGGGAGAGTGTGAGCAAAGCAAAGAAACAGGGACGCAATTCACAGTCAAGCTTTGTGCTTTTTTTAAAAAAAAGTGAAGATTAATAGCTCATGGAAACACACCTGTACTCCCCGAACGTCTCATCCTTCATTGGGCGGGACTCCGAGTCCACCTGGCCCTCCTCCTTGTCTTTGACTGAGACAGAGCAAAATCACCCACACGTTTACAGTTTACAGATGCCTTTCTAACAGACAGACGTGTAACATATGTCCAACCATAGTGTCCGATAACTCGGGCAGCTGTCCTACCTGAGTATTTGCCTCCCTTGCTGCGCTTGATAAAGCAAAGAATGAGCAATATCAGAAGCAACAGCACGAGGGCACTGATGAGCCCGATGAACCAGCCTTCAGTAGCAAAGCCACTCCGCACCTCCATCACACCTGTGCACGCACACGGGTGGTTAACAGATTTTATAAAAGGAATAAAATATACTAGAACAATTTATTTTTATTTTTTTAAGTGATTTAACCTTTAAAGGCTGACCCTCATTTAAAATGAACACAAATCAAATATTCTTTTTAGCTGTTTGAGAAATCAACTAAAATTTGAAATATACTCAATGTCCTGTATACACACACTTTGCTTTAAAACTGTTGTAATGCCAGCATGGGTTAAAATAGGGGGGGCTTCAAGGAGCTGAGCTTCTCCACCTTTGGTTTATGCAAACAGCAAGTGGAGCTGAACTCCAGTAGTTTAATTTGATGGAAATGTAAATCATATAATGGCATAATAGTGATTATAATGGTGATGATGTAATAGAGATTCACACTGCATTATAGAGAGATGCTTTCATCTCAAAATGGTGAAATGTATTCCTCTAGTCAAAGCAGTCAAATGCATTCATTTGCCTAGTTTAAAGACTTTACTGTATCATGTGTCTTTGCAAGATTTTTTGATATCATTTTCATGCATAAACAGATAAACAAGGAAAACTGAAAACTTTAGGTCTGGCCAAATTAAGCCCTTAAGACAGAACCTGATGTACCAAAAACTTGTTTTATTCACATTTGCATGCTATCAATGTTAAGAACTCCATATAATAACACATAAATTGAATTGTACTGTTCCCAAATTGGTGGCACAAATAAAATAAGTAAAGCTCCACTACCTCCAATATCCTAATTTAACCCCTGGTTTTACTGCTGTGTATCAGAACTATTGAGATAGAAGCATGCTGGATTTTTCTGCAAACTTACTTTTTTATATTTTCACACATACTTTTTTTTTTTGTATGCATAATTTAATTTCTAAGTATGCATAGCTACTTACTTATTTTGTAGTATGCATACTTATTTCATGTTTTTGTACTGAAATATAAAAGCATTTTACTTCTAGTAGCTATCTGGTAATACTGACAAACCTTACAAACTTCTTTTGACCATAGAGAGCTTCATTGTGCAGACTTAATGTCCATTTGTCTTTTCTGGCCTTTGATAGTGATGTGTTCTGTCTTGTTGATCTGTTTCTGTGATGACCACTTAAATGTTCATGACAGTTTTTAAGATATGTATCAACACCCTGATGAAATTGAAACATTCTTGATTTTGCTTATATACTTAGTTATGTGCAAACTTGTTTAAGTATGCATAGTTACTTTTCATACCAATTTCGAAGTATGCATTATTGTTCCACTTGCTCCATTTGATTTGTATAGCGCTTTTAACAATAGACATTGTCACAAAGCAGCTTTACAGAAATACGGATGTAGATCTAGATCCCTAATGAGCAAGCCAGAGGCGACAGTGGCAAAGAAAAACTCCCTGAGACGACATGAAGAAACCTTGAGAGGAACCAGACTCAAGAGGGAACCCATCCTCTTCTGGGTGACACCTGATACTGAGATTATAAATCTCCTGGGATGAGCACAGGATAGTCTTCATGATTACAGCTGCAGTCTGTAGGATATGTAAGTCTGCAGTATCCAGGTGAGATTATCCATTTAAGTAGGAAGCTGAGTCCTAGGCATAAACTGTTTAAATAACAGTATAACAGAATGTCGTCATTTTGAATGGCTTCTTAGTGAGAATTAAAAAATAAATAAATAAATAATTACAGCTTGTATAATGCACACAGCAGCTTATGATGGTCAACAAAAACCTCGACCTTCATATTACAATTATATCTATAAACAACTCAGGCAGTAATTTGATCCTTAATTTAGAAATATAATTGAAGCTTCTATTAAAGATTTTCCAGGTACGGTATCTTTTTTCTTTTCTTTATAGAATTTGTGTTGAGTGTTTATTATAGTTAGGTTTACAGGGTAAAATTTAAATCCAAACTAGAGCCCAGCTGCATCCATCATAAACGGTGCGTGTGTGTGTGTGCGTGTGTGTGTGTGTGTGTGTGTGGCGCGGGGGTTTGGATCACCCATCGTGCACAATATTGATTTTATGGATGTTCTGTTCTGTGTAATGGTCATCGTTACTATGGTGCTGAATTTGATATTTTAATAAAAGAATAATTAGGACATAAATTATGAGGCTTGAATCAGCTGGACTGTATCACAGCACACCATTATTATTAAATCATTATTTTATCTTCATCTTACCCTTATCTTAGTGTCAGTAACAATACCATCAGTTATTCATCTTCTAAATTTATTAAAAAAATAAAATTCTTCATAACTTTGTTAAAGTGTCACTGTGAGGATCGTGTGAGTAGAATAACATTTTGGGATCAATTTACATAAAGAGCACAGAATTCCCATTCAGCCAATCAGATATGGTTGTGCGTGTGTATGAGAGAGAGAGGGAGAGAGAAAAGCATTTACTGCATTGCAAAATTAAACAAATACATTTTTGTTAGTGTTAAATCTAACACCATAAAGTGTTTTTCAGTTTGGCCCTCTGGGGATACAAATTTTGGCAAATACTTTTAATTGATAATTTACTATCATTATTCGGGAATTAATCATTAAGTACGAGCCTATAATCATCACACACCTATAATCATGCCAGAACTGGTGTTCACTTTTCACAACACACATTTAAACAACTTTTAAAGCTAAAAGTCAGTTTTATGCCTTTTGTCGTGGCAGTAACAAAGAGATGTCGTCTATAGATTACGGCCCAACAAAGAAGTAACTCGGAGTTAAAAATGAACTGATCAGCGTTAGCCTGCCTTAACATTATGTCATGAATATTATCATTGTTTTTCATTAACATATTTACATGTACACAGTTAATTTACTACACAGTCTGCTAGCATTAGTGTGCTGAAGAGGATTTATGTCCAGTGCTGGTGGAATATCATTAAAACAGCCACCTGTCTTTCTGTTTTTTTAACTGATCGCCTCGATCGGTTAAATCAGTTAATCATTAACTTCCTTTCACAAAAGATTCAGAGTGGAACCTCTTTGGAAATCTAGAACCCTTCACCATCCAGAGAACCCGTTAAGAGAGTACCTTGTGTTTATTAGAATGGCCCTAAATCTGCATATTGTGTACCTGTAACACTGAACATCTCCTAAAGCTCTGTTCTGCAAAATTAAGATTTTATATCATCATTCAGTTGTGAAAAATGCTTCAGCTCCTGTTTGCTTTATTGTTTTCTCCTTGTTTTTAGCTCTGAAATTCAGGAATGAAAATAGAGAATCTGGAGAACGGAGACACTAAACACTGAGAAAATGTCTCTGCTGTGACCCAGTTACAGAACGTCGGCGCTTAAATGTCTCTCAGAAACTCCTCACATTGGTCAAATAAAGTAAAAGAAGCCGTGATCACATTCAGTGTTAATACTGAAACAGAAAATCAATTCCAGTGACTTCAAAGCCTGTCGAGTCTTTTGTCCTTTTTTCTTCAGACTTGCAATATGAACATTTTATCTGAGAGGAGCTTTGACCTTCCTGACACACAGATTTATTCTGGAGAAGGAGGGATAAATGATCCTGTACTATAGTACCGAACATCTTATTTTTTTTATTTAGTTTTGTTCATAGGCCTAAACAACAAGAAGAAATTCTAAATTAAAATTAAAATCTTAAAATAAACTGAATCTTCCAACTTTATATCACACCTATGTGGACTTATGTACTATACATACAAACAACTATATACTGTTATGTACTACACATTTAAACTACTCTATGCTATTATGTAATACGCTATGCTTTAATGCACTGTACATATAGACTACTCTATGCAATTATGTACTATACATATAAACTACTATATACTATTATGTACTATACATATAAACTACTCTATGCTGTTATGTACTATACATATAAACTACTATATACTATTATGTACAGTGCATTAAAGCA
>JAOUQW010000016.1:3340145-3350283 GCA_028565825.1 Olivaichthys viedmensis
TTACACACAGGCCCATTAGTCCATCCAGCAGTCTCTAAAGCCACCACTTTGGATTAATGATGGTCCAGAAGATGGCTTACTTTGCCCATCAGTTGGAAAAGCGTTGTGTAAATGCTGGCCTCTGTCCATTGTCTTGCTCAGAGTGCAGGGGAAATATTTGCAGGCACAATCTCTGATGAACCTAGCCCATGCCAATGATCTTGTCCCATATGGAAATGCGGATTATTGGCAGGACAAGGTCGGGCCTGCTTTAGTATGCCACAGAATTTGCATCAGGAAAAGCATGTCGATGATAATTGGATGTTAAGGGGGGGGGGAAGCAAATAAAACAATTGTGATGTGAATTACAAATTAGCACAAATCCCAAAGGCAATCTTACCCAATAGGAAGAGCACTCATTTTAGATATAGTTAGTGTAGCGTCTTTAAATATTTACATAAAGGAGAACACACTTTCTCACTCTGACAGCTTTTAAAAAGGTAGGAAGATGTAGCTGACCTTATATACACGAGATGCTAATTTCCTGCATCCAGATGATTACTTTTCCATTGGTCCCATTAACCTTGTTAAGAAACTTTCTTACTTCTAAGTGCTTTTGATTTAATTGACTCAAATACCTCTGGGGAAAAGTGCAGGAAAGGAAAATACACTGGTGAGTTAAGCAAGGCGCCAGCTTTGCATGTAGGATGGACAATCAGAGAGGGGAGTTCAATGCGTCCTGAGCTATCGCTTGCCCACACGTTCAGTGTTATCTGTTCAGCAGGTTATTAAACCACATTCCTGCCTCCCAGCTCTGTCCCTCATGCATAGCCATAGACATGTACTCACACAAATACACACCCACACACGGAAACACAAACAAACCATCAGTGGATGAAAAAGCATGGTAATAGATTGGCAAGTGGAATCAGTTGAGAGTGATTTGACTGTCATTCAAATGGCTTTGTGGGTTGCAGTGAGGGAGCAGGCGCACAATCATTCTGCATGTTAGAAAGAGCACACTGCCAGAAATCCTCCCGAGTATCATCAGAATGCTGCACTGCGCTCTTCCCACAATGAAACACTCCGCTGTGCTCTGATGAAGGTCACTACGCTACAGTGCATCTCAATGGTGGGGATGTGAGCAAGGTGTCGATACTCACCGGCCTTCCTCTTGTTTCACTCCAATCACCATGACAACCCTCTGACTCCAGCACCATGCAGCTCCACCCGTCCCTTCCCCCATCCTCCACTTCATCTCCTTTAGCTCTGCATCTGTCGCTGTTTTCTCCCTGGCACAACGTCATCTCCCTTTTCTTTCTTCTTCTCTTCTACAGCATAACTTTTTGATGTAATCTCCTAAAATTACTCGAGCAGAAGGGTTTGTAAAATAGTCACCTCCCATATATACAGTATCCCGCTAATCTAATTTCTCACTCAAAGTCCTCTTCACTGTGTGAAATGCACCTCCCTCCCTGTGTTACTCTGTCACTTGCACAATGTGGACACACACCAACACACATCACTCGCAGAAATAAGAGGTTAAAACTCCATTAATACATACCCAAGAAACCTTCACCTCCTACTGATAACAATAAGAACCAACGTTTTCCCTAACTACATACTAAAATTGCTCATCTAAGACTTTATAAACAACGACCTCCTTTTACAACCATTAATGATTAATTAGCCAGTTAAGATTTTTTGCTCCGTTTCAGTGCACTCTAGCATCCATCCAGTTTTGCTTTAGTCCACACACTTAGTTAAGGAATGCTTCCTTCCGAACAGGCTTTAGAAGCCATAGTAAGGCAGTCCGGAGGAGTCACTCTCCGAAACAGAAATGTCAGAGCGTGTCGCCCACATTTACAACTATTGGCCAGTATGAAGGGGTGGAAATTGTCGAGAGCTTCGACAATTTTCTCACTAGCGGGGTGGTAGCGTCTTTCCTTTTAAAAATTAAGTAGTTTGTAAGCTGTTTTATCAACCATGGAGCGGGGTAGCTCTATGGTTTCATTTTCTTAACAAGATATCAAGACATGCATTTCCTGTCGGTTGGTTGGAAGCATTTTTTTAGTAAAAAAAAAAATTATATAAATTGTTTGTCACACGGCTACTTATTATTATTGGTAGCATTTAGCAGAAGACGTGGCATCAATCATGGATTCGCTTCATAAATGAAGCTGCTTTTGCCATGCATCTTGTAGTGTAGCTACTTTTCTTTGAAAGATAGCTTTAATGTAACCAACGTCACATTTTTTGTAGAGTAGCCTAATGGTGCGTTCAGCAGGAAATTTTCGAGTTCACCACCAGGAAATTGCACTCGAACGGCCGACAAAGTGGTAAATACCAGTCGTAAACTCAGGCTACTTCCATGATACCAGAGTTACGAGTTGTGACGCATCACAGAGCTTCACTTTCCTTTACACACGTGGGTGACGACCAGCAAACAGACAAATGTTCCAGGTCAACGGTAAATATACGCATATAGCTTTAATAATTTAAGTGCAGCAGAGTCTCTCTGTGGCTTCCATTGTTTTCGTTTTCGCAGTGGTCTCATTGGTCCAGCTTCTTGATATCACTGGCCTACTGTTTTGAAAAACCATGAAGGTTCCAGACATTTCAGAAGTTCACTTTGGGTGGAAATTTAGAAACTTCTGATGAAGCAAAAAACAAGCTACCCGAAGGAGCTGTGGATTTCTATTTTAGTCTCGACTGATCTTACTCTTTCAACACAGACCGATTTTGACTCATCAACGACAAGGTGCCATCTCACACCAGGATCCTCGATGGCAAGCTGCTGAAGCTAAACCACAACATCACACACCTTTACAGCTGCCATGAAGAACAAGCAATGTACTGAACAAATTAAAGCACTTCTAGAAAGTAGAAACGCAACTCTGTGGCCACATTGGGAGCGACGCACCCAACTGCGGTGCAACCCTTTTGTCCTTGTCCTACATATGCCTCAATCCTGTTCTTAGAACAAAACCTCACACACGCATAAGCAGACATGCACAGAGAATGTCTATTCCTCCAAACTGTTAATGTGAGCACAGTCTGCCCTTTCTGTATCTCTCCTCCTTTGCTCTTGCTCTTTCTGGGTACGGCCTCCTGAAGGCGCCCCAGCTGGGGCCAGGGCTCTCCGTCTCCCTTCTGCCTTTCTGTCTTGCTCTCCGAACTGATGAGAGACAACAGCGGTAGTTGGCCCGGAGTCCTGGCTGTGCCGGGTGCAAAGCACACACAGGCGGATACGGAGAGAGGAGGCGATAGAGGGAAGAGAAAGACTGTATTGACCTTTCACTGCAGCTACAGACAGCTGAAATGCTTCAGATAAAGAGTCTGGGGTAAACAAGTCTGACATTCTTCATACACTCGTTATTTACACAGATTGTGCATGGACACTCAACTAAACACACAAGCAGATGGAAGTGATCGAAGAAGAGCAGCAGAGTAACCACTCCCAAAGTCAATTATGGTGCCAAGATGGCTTCTGTAATTCATTCCGGGTCAGAGTGCTCAAGACGTCCCGTCCTACATACGGCCAAGCTGCTCTCCTCTAAATGAGGTTAGAAAACCCTCTACAACTCCCTCATTACCAAAACGACCAGCGATCAAATTGCTAACATGGCGATAATGTTACATGATAATGGCAATCGGATCACATTTATGTGAAAGAAAGAAGAAAAAAAAGGCAGAGTAGAGCATCAGAGCAACTGCAGTAGAAATGGCTTCCCATGACAGACAGTCTACCTGCACGTTAGAGACGGTAATAATAGCTCCATTGTCATAGGAGTTTACACTTCAGTGTAGTTCCGTTACACAGGAGAGAGGGAGAAGTGCATGCCTAATCCCTATAAATAAAGCCGACAGGTGCTTCCACTGCGACTTCCCCACGGGAGGAGGCTCGCCAACTGCGTGTGAGGCAAAATAAAGAGTTTGCAGCCAGAAGAAAGCAGTAAAGAAGAGAGTGTTTACGGCAAAAAGCCCAGTCCTCTCCCTGTCTTGTTAGCCTGGAGGAAAGCGCCCTCCCTTTACCCGGTGTAAATATTGTGATGTGCGATGTTGTTTTCATGCTAAAATGATGCACACTTTAATTAGTCTGTCAAGAGCAGATGAGGGTAAAGACTGTTCTAGATGCAGCAGGAGGTTTGTGTGTGTGACTCGGCACAGTCATCGTTTGCCACCCTTATTCTTGACATTTTAAAAGCTGGAGGCGTGTGTGTGTGATACCCTGCGATGGACTGGCATCCCGTCCAGGAGGTAGACATGTTATTTAAGTTTGCTTACTCAGTGCTAGAAAAACAGTAGTGTCACATTTTAAAAAATCTTGAAAAACTATATTTTAAATTTAATATTTACAAAAAATACATTGTTTAAAGGAATATTCCATCGTTTTTCAAACCTAATCTCTATCTACTGCATCTTATGGGCAATTTCCATGAACAACTCGCTTATAATGACAGTCTAGGGGCAGTAGGGTGACCACCCGTCGCGCATTTTGTGGGACAGTCCTGAAAATCCAAGGTTTGTCCCACATCCCGCACAAATAAAACATGGCCCGCATTTGCTCCAACACACCCTCCCTCTCTTTCTTTTGTACCTCTATCTGTCTTTCTCTGCCACCCCTCCTTCCTCACTACTTACCCTCAACTCATTTTCTCTTTCAAGAGAGATCATTTCCCCAGACCCTCCTGATGAGCTTTCATTCTTTACTTAATATGCACCCCATCCTCCACTCCCATTTTTATTTTTTTTATTTTTTTTTTAAACACAGCCAGCCCCTTTTGCCTCTGGTCATTCTGTTGCTCAACTGCCACAGTCACCTCTTTAGATTTATCAGTGTTGTCTCTCATATCCCTGTTCCTCTCATCCTCTTTGCTTTCTTTCTTTCGCCCCAGCTGGCTCCCTCGTTTTGCCACCGGTTCAGGCTTTTACGTAACTCCCAACACTTCTCTTCTCACCGCTCTTTCATCTTGTGCTGCTTACTACAGCGTGTGTGTGTGTGTGTGTGTGTGTGTGAGAGAGAGAGAGGCCGTCTCTCAAGGTTGTTGTTTATCTGTTGCGTTTTCCCCCGAAGTGTGTGTTGAAGTAAAGCCGAGTTTTTTTGCCAAGGCTGGCAGCAGCGCTGGGTAACGGGCATTATTATTATTGCTGCAAAACACATCCTCCTAACAGGCACGACTGCTCGCGGGCTCAGTTCAGCCCAATTTGCCTCGCACCCATGCAAACGCTGTGCATAACACATACAAGCTCAAATAACTCTAGCAATAAATCCATACATAAGCCTTGGGGGAAATGTTAAGCGAGTAAGTTGTCCTGAATAGTTATAGTGCGGCTTGGAAGAAATCTGTAGACGCCAGCATGGGTTTGTGAATATTTTACCATTACATAAAGCGTGCACTTTTTTTGTAGCAATGCAGAACTGCTACGCAAATAATCACAGCACAAGACGTGAGGGTTTCGGGATCCATAAAGATTATTTTCATCTCCTCACCACAACTGGTGTGCCAACACTACAATTAATGCATAATTGATTCAGATGTATTCAAGCATGTCTTGTTAAAATGACAGCTCAAGTGTGTGAATCCTTCCCTCACTTCTTCTCTGTTAAGAGATGCACGCCATCAGAAGCGTCCTGATTTCCCCAGATCCTGTGCTATAATGTTTGGGAATGAGAAAGCCATGCTGAAACGCTTCTCTTCCCCTGTTCTGGCTCGCCCGTACGTCCCCGAGCCCTGCAGAGGCGCTGCTCTCAGCGGTTGGTGGGTTGCAGTGGAAAAATGGGAAGGTGCAGTAGGTGAGATTAAATTAGCTGTGTGTATAGGGATTACAGCCACTAGCATGCTGATCCCCTACCACGCTCCCCTAATCCAGCCGTAATGAATATATCACAGCCGACAGCGCTAAGGCCTCCGGGTACCACACTTATACACTTTTCACAATGTGCATATAGTCACCTGCAAATCCCACAAGAAGCACACACTCACATCTTCCCATCAATCGTACAGTGTTGTTGGACCCTCAACTAGCAACAGCAGGGGGGCGGCGACAGGCCTATCCAGGCATGCAAACAGATCTCACTCTGCGAATGAAGGTAGGAACCACCCAAACACCCTTTCCATACTTATTTGGATCACACCCAGTCAATAAATTCTTACATAGAAATATAATATAAAAATCTTATCTTATCTCCGTGTTGTTTATAGTGGGGCCAAGTTCAGGTCATTGGGCCAGCCATTGTTTGCAATCTCCTCCTACTCTTCCAGTTAAACCGCCCACTTGACTAGGGATATAAATGAGTACAAGATATTCATCCACCACAGGAATGCATCACACACAAATGATTCACTATTCCAGTTGGCCAGTGTACTAGCGCTCAGGCATGAACAAAAAGACATCAAAATGTTTCATGATGCATAACATGAAAGATGCTAAATGTAAGTGTATCAAAATAAAATACAGTATTTTGTATTCTACAAATACAGAAGTACATTTTGTAGGGGGGACATGAGACCAGTAGTGCCACTTCAGTTGATCAAGTTGTGTTCGCATTCTGGTGGATGATAGATTATGCTAGTGCTAGGTATCCTTCACAAGCCACACCAAGTTGTGAAGGGTCAATCAATTATACTATCTCTTTGGTTTCTTAAGTATCACTGTCCCACAAAATAGTAACCTGCTGTTATTTCCCCCCATGGATTGGAAAGAACTCAACACAGCTATGAGATCATAGAAGCCCTGCCTACTAGATAGCATCCATCTCACTAGCTAGCGAAAAGTGACAAAAATCATGATTTCTGCAATATGATAGATAAAAAAATAGAGTCAGTCAATACATTGATTTTCTCCGATTCAGTCAGGTGTTTGAAAACACGGCTGCGAACTGTTCTGCATGAACTGTTCATAAACAGAAGTCTTTGGTGCTAGCACAAAATTTCTAGCCATAGAGCAGCTCTGGTGTGAGTGCCTGTGCCATCGCTCTGCTCTGGTGTGTCAGTGTATATAGTTTGACGTAGGTGTTGTTGTTTTTTTTCTATATCTTGAAAATACAAAAATACACAAAAGCATTTCGACACAAATCACATATTGATTTTCTTTTTCTATGACCATCAAAAAACAAATGACAAAATAGTATTTCAAATACACGCATCAGAAATGCTGCCTGTCCCTGCTAGAGCCTACGACATGCGATTGTTTTACAGCTGGGGATATTTTAATCTAGTTTGGATAGTTGGAGTCTGGAGAACCCCGAGGAAACACTGCCTCTCAATAGACTAATCAGCACATCACAATATTCCGGTTCATCACTGAGTGCTCAGTGACAGAGCAGGGATTCAGGCTAAGTTTAGTCCATCATTTAGCCAATAATGCTCCATTCAGAGGAGAGGATTGATGAGAGAGATGGAAGACCAGGATGATTCACTGCACCCTTAATGAACAAAGACATCACTTCATTCCAGTCAACAGGAAATGAGAGTCATGGAAATAAAAACGACATTGGGTTCAGACAAGGATTCCTTGGCCCCTTTTTATTCTTCTGCTGACTTCTAATACTTGTCCTTCATTTGTTGCTTCTGGCTGCCAGTTGCACCCGTTCCCTTCATTAAGGCGAGTGTTATTGTCATTTCGAGGGTTCTACTGTTCCCGACATCCTAGCACCTCAGCACGTTTGAGATAGCAGACATAAAAAAAAAAAAAAAGTGAAAAGTCAACTAAGAAAGTGGTTTATATTCAGTGGGGAAAAGTCCCTTGGGCCCGAGAGTTATGGCAGGGTTTAGAAAACAAGAGTCATTTTGATTTGTTGCCAAATTGTTCTTTTTGCTTTCAGTGAATTTGGAGCCTGTGACAGTTTTAAAATGATTGTCAATTCAATTATTTTCATTAGCATATTTGGCCACAGAATGCGCGGCTTCAAACGTTATGGACGCACTTGATGGATTGGTTTTTTCAGTGGCTTTGTCTGTGGGTTTACGAGAATTGCAATTCATTCTCAAATAGCCCATTACTTTGATTGTGATAGAATGCCTGATAAGGAAGTGAAAAAGCACACTCATATTTGAGGAAGAAAAGGGAGCATTAAGAGGAAAAGAAAGCACTGAAGCGTGACTGGTGCTCACTACTTATACAAATGCATGTGTATTAAGACTGACATTTTGGGTGAAACTACAAATTCAATCAAAGCCACTCTTATACGGTCTCCTTGCAGTTTACTCGGCATCTTCTACGTTCATCTTTGTTCTGATGCGCTGAACTTTTCCCCTTGGTAAAGGCTACTGACAAGCTTTTAAGCCTTCATTTGCTTCCTGTCTCCTCTTCATTCCGTGATTCCTGTCTATATGTGCTCAGAAAGAAGGAAAAAAACCCACAGTCGGTCAGAGACCTTTTAGCAGTCACGCCATGTTGCCTGGCCTGCGTGGTCACTGTTGTCTCAGACATCCTGCGCTTTTTTACATGCCTTCTGCTTGTCCTCCTCTCTCATTTAAATACCTGCTGCCCCATCTGCCCTGCCTGTCATCCCACTCCCATCTGCATAGTGTAATTCACACCACTGCCAATACAAATGGGTTTGGCTAACGCCCCTGTACCTCGGTCTGAGCTGCAGTAGCGATAGCTGGCTCCAATCTCCTCACTGCGCATGGATAATTTAAGCAGGATGTTGAATAGTATTTTTCTCTCCAGTATATGCGTGTGTATGTGTGTGCTCGGGGAGGAAATCTGCCAGCCGCATTGGTGGGCCCTGTGACAATAACAGGTGGCTGCTCTAGAGGCTTTCGCACCACACCACGTCGCCTTCGAAATTCCTCTGGAGCAGGCAGATTGAGAGCAGATGCTCTCGCCTTACCGAATGCCGCGTTTCCGCCGGTAACATGCCACTCCTGCACGCTGATACAATGGCGATTTAGCGCAGGAGCGTGTCAAACGTTCGCCTGCCGCACTTGTTCTGGGAGGCAGGCGCTGAATGTGATGATTTTTTTCGGCCCCCACTGCTGATGTCCCTTTAAACCATTCATCCCTATCTCACGTCAGGCGATAGATTTAAGTGCACATATATTACCCGGGCAGTGGCTGTGCCTGTCAAACGTGACCCCACCCTGCCTCTTTCTCTCTCCTTCATCCCAATCGTCTGCTTTGGCTCACGACTCAATTAAAGCCTGTCACTCAGAGAAGGAGAGCTTTGTGCCAGAGGATCATATTTTGCTTCCCAACAAGACACTGTTTTCGTCCTGCAGGTGAAGAGATGGCAAAATACTTGAAAAATAAACATTTTATACTGATGGCAGAAAAAAAGGAGCATTGCATATGACACGCAATGTAGTACAAGTTTCAAAACACATGCATAGTCTGCAACAAGCCTTATTGATTATGGGATAATGTGCTAAAGAGGGACATGTATCATTGTCAAACATCACAGATGGATTGTCAGTCTTCAAGGGAAACAACAGGAATTTTCTTTGCTCATATAATGTAGCTGTGCAAATCTAAAAAGCTTGGAGTGCTGAAACAGCAGCACAGCGTGGTGGATCCATAACCATTTTTAGTGTTGATTATTAGCAACCTGAGCACTCTATATGAGACGCACCCTGCATCTCACACGCTAGCCTTCTGCCAGATAAGTAGGCATCCATTTAACTTCTGAAAATGAATGCAGGCCCCACCCGAGTGCATCCTTATATCTCTCTCTCTCCATATCAGTTTTTCATCGTTTGCTTTAGTGCACACACCCTGGACCTGCACAGCGGCTGCGGCAGAGCAGGAGCACCAGCGACTCGAGACCCACAGCCAGGAAGCCACAACAGCACAGAGCAATCATTATCGATGGTTAACACAATTAGCAAGAGAGTGGGGAGGAGGGGGGGCAGGAGGGAGGGCTGATGGATGAACGGACAGACAGGGAGAGAAAGGAGTAAGCCACCAACAAAAGGACAACCGAAAACTAAAACCTGATCAAAATGAGGTGGAATATAAGGTAAAAATAATAATGAGATGATGAAACTAGTGTAGTGTAGTTCAAAACATTTTACAGCATGATAATTTCATGCTCAATTAAGTTGAGCAAAGTGATATCTCAGGCGCCTCAGCATTGCTCGTCATCAAATATCATCATCAAACATCAAACATGCGACCAATATGTATCAAGAGACATTTTTCGAAATAGCAC
>JAOUQW010000016.1:3354522-3378254 GCA_028565825.1 Olivaichthys viedmensis
ATTAAATCTACAGTATACATTTTCCACCAAACTCCAAAACAAAACAGCAAATAGAAATGTATACTGTAGATTTAATGGGAAACTTTTGCTTATTTTTTTTTAAATGAGCATTTGTCTCAAATGTATACATTCTTCATTAATTAACAATAATAATTTAAAAAGAAAAAGAAACACAGGGGTTTCCTCACCACACCAGAGCCCTCGGCAGTCGCCTATATGGTCTAATGGACCTGCCCTGTATGTAATAATAAAAATATACATCTTAAAAACAATAATTAAAAAAACCAAAAACAACTAGCAGTACAGATGAAAAGAAAAGAAACGATTCATATGATATATCAACCACAATTAGCACTTTCATTATGACATGCATCTTATTCGTTTTTTTTATTGATCAGACACACAATTTTTATATTTTTGAGTATGGTGCCTGAAGAATGCATCATCACAACTGTTCCAATGTAAATTATGCCAAATATAATCAATCAATTTTGTCTCACTGTGTATTTCGGGAATGAGAGAAGAAAAAAAAAAAAGACAATAATACAATATTTAAGCTGTTTTTGTCATTGTTCATTTTTACCTTTCAGTCTCATGTTATAGTATAAATGGTTTAACCAAGATTAAATGAACATATTTACTACATACCTCTTATTACTCAAGTATTTAATACATATTTAATACTTGTTTGTGCTGTTGCAGTAATAAATTTTTTTTTAGTTGATGTGAAAAATGTGTTTAAAAAAAAAACTCAAAAAAAAAAAAATAGTATACATCAAGGAAATTAGTTGAAAATAATGTTTTCAATAGTTGTAGACCCTGCTGTATATGTTCCATATTAAAAATTGCTAAAAAAAAAAATCAGTTGTGATATTTCCTGAACATGCAGTTTCACCCTTAAGTTTAATGAGGTTTAAATTTAGGATACATGTATGCTTACCTCGACTTGCAGACTACAGTCTTAGGCGGGTTGTAGTTCTTCAAAATGTACTTCATTCTCTACTTTTTGGCAGATTCCCCCATACATTTGGTAAACCCACAAACTGAACAAATCAGATCAGTTTTATGAAAAGTAAGTAGTGACTTTCAAAGTGCTTCGTAAGTCACTAATGTACGGTAAAGCGCATCTCAAGATGATCTCTCGTCAGTGATGGAATGAGGCTCTGCTCAGCTGCTGTCATTATCCGTCAATTACACACACTAACACTGTCAGACTGACCAAATGACCTCATTTCTACTAAATGAATTCAATTAAAAATCAATTACTATGCTGAGCAGAGCCACAAACAACCCACCCATGCCACAGATCCAGCAGTGTCTTTCCTGTTGTCTGCGTTATTCAACTTGGTGAGTCTGCAGCTCTCTCACACAATAAGACAGCAGCTGAACTCTGGCTGGAGCTAAATGCGGTGTTTCAGTTTGAGCTGAATAACAGGGCTCCACTGCAGTGCACTATCCAGTGACTGTCCTCTCTCTAGACTTTGGGTTTATTCAGATTTTAAGAGTTTGACACAGACACACGCACGTGTTTTGCTCCGTCTGTAGGAGAGCGGAGTCTTCACTCTCCAAAGTAGGACAGGGTGTGACGTTAGTGTTAGTCTCTCGAGGCTGCCGATTATTGTGCACCAGCACAGGAAACAAGCACTGCAAAGACTTGAGAGAGACACAGTCAGAGGGAACGAGTCAGACAGAAAGAAAAGAGACGAAGACAGAGAATGTCATGAACAGCAGGGATGATTTATGGTGGCTTTGCTAAGCTTTGTTCCATCTATATGACAAGCTAATTTATTAGGTTTGACGTCACAAGATATTTATGGTGTGTGTGTGCAGGAAGATCTCAGACTCCATTAAAACTATTTAAATGTCCAAGTGCTGAGTGCATAAAGTGGACATAAATATCAAAATTATGGATATGAGGATTGAGTAAATAGAATTCTGACCCGCAATACCACGAAATAGCAATGCCTCAATCACCACCATTTGCACTGATCACTGAGAACCAAGAACAGATTTATTTTTTCTGTTATCTAAACATGTTCTCAAAACTCGACTGCACTACTGTTACTTTCTATGATGGCACCGATATGATGATGATATGGATATTATGATAAATGCCACCACTTTTCTGAGATATGATGAGTATCGTCAGTACTTTTAGAACACTGAGTGACTTTTAGAACATCTGATTGGACATTTTTGTGCCATATGTTTTATTTTTCCTCTTTTTACATGTTAAATGAAAATGTGTAGTTTGCAGCGATACATTAATGCTTTTGCCCTATGATGTTACTCACTATCCCATTATATAAAAAAACAAAACCTCAAATTCAAATTCTCCAAATTGTTTAGTTAGGTATAAATTCTCTTGCTGGACAATCTTCCAGAAACAATCTTTGCTGCCGAGAAAGTCACAATATTCAAAAGGGATAAAGTCACAACATTGCCCCTGTTCTTTTCATCCCAAATGCATTTTACGTTCATTAGTTAATTTTTTGAAAAAACAAAAAACTTTTATTTACATTTAGCTATTCTGGGTTTAAATTATTATTATTATTATTTTTTTAAATACACTTGTACTTTTGCATGTTCTGTCTGGTTATGGCTCCGTCATGAATAATTACCTCTTTCTGTAGAAGAGAAAAGAGGTACCTAAGAAACTTTAGTTTGGTATATGACCATCAAAGTCTTACTGCAGTCCTGAAATTAACACATCACTTGAGTTTAAGTTGAGACATGCCCTTTATTTTTATTTATACTTGAAGATTTTGCATAGCTACAACTACTTCTAATTACTTCAGGTTTTTACCACTATTAACGAAGACTGAGTGCATCACGTTACAAATTAATCTTGAAACATTTACTCTCTCTTTTCTGTTATGTCTCACTGGGATTGATATTTTAAACTGTTTCTATTTATCCAGGTTTTGTTGGCTCATCTTTTGTCCTTGTCAGATTTGTCCTTTCTGCTTGTCTTATGTGCTCCATTACATCTAATTACTAAGAATCACTCTCAAAAGATATCACTTTCTAAAAACAGTACTTGTGAAAGGTTTTCAATGGATTACATGCACCAAGCTGCCAACTTTATTATATACACCTACCTTGTATCTACACTCATTGGCCATTTGATCAGATACACCTACTGTATAGGTCACTTTGTAGGTATATGGTTACTGACTGTAATAAGCAAGAGTCCATAGACAGAGTCCATCTGGCAGCCCCCCTTCTATGCCATTCATCAATGGCAATCAATGCCATAGGCCCACCACTGACTGGATACTAATGTTCAAACTGAAAAAAGCATACAATTTATTATTATTATTTTTTTAATAGTGGGTTCATCCTGTAAAAATAACACACAAGCTTAAGTTAGAATTGTAGAGAAAACTGCAATGTCGTTAGACAGTGAAACTAGTCATATGTGCAGGACTGCTTTTTTTTTTTTTTTTTTTTTTTTTAAAGGGGGCATCCCTTCACACATGGTCTCTTATTGAACATTTGTCTCCAAGCTGCCAATGAGAGTCCCTCAGTGTCTATGTTTACAGACTTTGTTTGCTCTGCCTTGTGCATTTTAAATAAATGAAAATGCAACAGCAATCTACAATCCATTTTGTCCTGTGCTGCATCCACATTTCCTCTGGAGATGCTGCTGGTGGATTCTTTTGGAAAACAAGGTATGCAAATGTTTTGCCATACAGTAACATGACTTGCAAACACTTGAAAATTAGCAGCATGCCCCCTCACCATTGCAACGTGTATTTGTAGCAGCAAACTCTAAAAGCCAAAACAGGATGCGGTTTTACAGTTGCCTTCAATCACATTCGCTTTGCTAGTTTGTGGGTTAGCATGTCTAGTAGAGTTGTCTACTAGCAAACTAAAAGACGATCTGCGGAGATCACTCGGAATGACCCAGTGTAGAGAAGAGGGGGCTCATTTCATGAGTTCTGCAACTGTTCTATTGTTTGGTGATAAAATGATGACTGGTAACCACTTGCTACTTGATTTTCAGATACAAATGAACTTAAAACAAACTGCAAATAGCACAGAGCTAAACATAAAATGAGAATGTCCCCAAAAAGAACTTGAAATATGCCATGAAATAGTCAACCACCATCACAGTACTAAATATATACATATCTCCATAAAGGCAATTAAAAACGATGAAGCCCATTAGACTAATGAACTCCTTTCGCATTAATGCTGTACAAGTCCATTCATCCAGCCTGATGACTTCTCTCATCAGGAAAGTTAATGCTCCTGATTTATGCTCAGCGCAGCATAAATACACCGGTTTTATGCCAAGTTTAATGGCTCCTGCTCCGAAACGGCTCTTCATTAATGAAGGAGACCCTTTACTTTACATTGTCCACCCTCACCAGCTCTCTCCACTTCACACTCACTCCATCTTTACAACAGTAACACAACGCTCCAAATACTCGGCTTCATTTGTATTATTTATAATAAACTAGGTCAATAATTATTGTCCAGCCCCTTGCAGAAATCCCATGAATCTGCATTATTTAGATAAGGAAGGAAAGTTAACAGTGCTTATGCAACCTCAAATTGACTAACACACTTTCATGGCAAATACTTGGTGAGGCAATAAAGGATAATGCATCACACTCAGTCATATCTGAAATCAAAAGCTCTCCCCCTACTGGTGAAAAGTGTTCAGTGCAGTCTGTTATTCACCTGCACTTTACAGATGTACAGGCAATTATTGTGCATCATTTCACTTGGCTCAGCATACATTATAAATGGAGCAAATTTAAATGGTAAAGGTTCGATGTAAAACATCTACACCACGCTTCCTAACAGAAATATTGGGCTAATGAAAATCCTCAGCAAACCACTGCAGCCGCATGCAACAACACAGAAAACACCCCAGTGAGCTACAGAAGAAAAACTGTTATCATTAGCTGGATCCTACATCTCTCCTATTTTCATCTAAACTGGGACTGTGAATACAGGTGGGCCCCACCACCTCTGTTGAAACTATTTATACCTCATGAGTTGTCTTCTAAGGAAAAAGTGCAGGGCCGAGCAGCTAATTTCCTGGCTGAATTTTTATTTTTTATTTTTAAACAGAAGCCTGAAATAAAGAAACTAATGAGATCAATTGCATGGCAATATTGTATATCACAATTTGTCTAATGCATCTTAAAAATAATATATGAATACTATAGGTCGAGGAACACTTTTAGCTTTTTCTAGGAAAACCGCACCTTTAATGGGGAGAAACATGATGTCTCATTGTTTTTCCCTTGCACAATAGGCCAGTCATTTTTGATAAAACCTTAGAGACAAAAAAATAAATACATTTACAGGGATATACACAGAGGAACCGAATACACAGAAAAGGCACCAAGAGGTTGAGCTTGATTTCAGATAAACAAATTTAGCTTTCCAATAAATCCAAACTCAAACGATATTACTTGGATAGATTTTTATACCAAGCTTCAATAAACTCCCTCCCTCACCTTGAATTTGATGAGGAGGTGCGAGACATTAGCCTGTGTGGAGCCACGCTGTCTGCTTTGAGTCTGAATTAGAGGGGAGTAGGAAGGGATGGGTGGAAAGCTGCTGTGGTCAGCCTGCTGATGAACTTTAGTGTGGCGCCAAGATGGCCCGAGACACAGCTCACCACAACGCGTCATGAAAGAGACACAGAAGTGGAGAGAGAAAGGATATCACAACGGCATGACATCAGACTGTAATCATTTACAGAAATGAATCAACAATTAGCCTATTGCCATTACATATCTGAAAATGCGCTGGTGTGCATCAAGCATGATAAATGGCTCAGAGCTGCTGTGCTTGTGTGTAACGTGTGGCTGACCTCACTGCCATCGTCTATCTGGTTCATCAGCAGAGCATCAGTAATCCACAGGGCAGGGATTAAGTCACAGGACCACGCTGAAGGAACACACAATTTTCTGTGCCCAGCAGTACCCCCGAGACTGTCTAACCCAAGCCATGTGACCGCTCTGCAACCAGTACTGCGCCACACACACACTTCCCACAACGAAGGCCGACATTATATGTGAATGGAACTATGTACACACACGCACAGAGGATTTTTTAAATATATTATTTAGATCACATGCATTTTATCATTATTTCCATGTTAACATGTTTAAATTTAACACCTCAAACCTTCCAATCAAAAGTGTCCGACATACAAATCTTCTGGATTAGTGCATAGGATATAATATAATAAGGATATTTAAGGATTAATTCTTTGTATGCGATTTGACACAACTAATAACCACATGACAAACGTTTGAAGAGAAGCTAACAGAGTTGTCCGCATTTGTATGACTCGCAGTACAGTTAGTGTCAGAGGCACATTTTGTCGACATGAAAACCTGCTGGCCAGGGATGTTTAAGATCTGACCAACTCCAGGGGATCTCACTTTAACCCTCCAGATTCCCAAGAGGTACGCAGAGGAGTATGGGAACGAAGCTGTTAATGTAGCAGCCATGAGTTCTCACACGTGTGGTTACGTATAAAGTTTAATGCCGGCCAAACACTTTACAACACAGTGCCTTTACCTGTAATCTGTGAGCATGTGTGATGCACACAATCGAATGTATTGGTTAAAACAATTTAAGCAGACACAATGGAATCCATTTTATGCATTTATTTATGTAGCAATTTATTCTCTGATTAGCTGCTGTTTCAGCAGTCTGGTAACCACATGTCAGAAGGCTTGTGGTTCTGATCAGTCCTTCACTTCCTCTTTATCCTTGTGTGATCCTTCCCAAAAATACCACAAAAGTTGCCTAAAAATGTCACCTTTTGAAAAGTCCCTGCCTGTTTGCAGGTTCATCAAAACTCCAAACTCTCTCAACCCCCTCCCCCCAGTTCCCCATTTTCAAAGCTAGTGAGGTCACACATTAGCAACAGAGGACAATGCTTCCCACCCTCCCCAAAGTTTTATAACCCTCCTGTTCACGCACACAAACAACCTTCTTATTTTAACAGCCAGAGAACAACAAAAAGGATTAAACATAATAAACTCCCAAACCTTTTTTTTTTTTTTTTTTTTTTTTTAACAGAGAAAACAAACTAAATGGGAAAATGTCTTTATATTAGTCCGCATAAATCCTCCAGACCGCCTCTCAGACCTGCATTTTAATTGGGATGGGAGACACACAAATATACCAAAAATACAGTTCTGTGTGTCAATGAGAGGCTTTGTGTGTAGTAGGCAACGTCAACACATCTCGTCTCACTCGCTCGCTCAGCCGTCCAACTGTCTTTTACATGGATTAGAAAGTAGGTAGGTCTTGGCCGTCTCTACGATAGTGTGAATATGCATGTGTGTGTCATAAGTTAACGTTATGTTGAGTCTAAATCAGTGTCAGGTGTGTGTGTGTGCGCGCGCGTGCGGGTTGAGAAAAGTCCTTAGGCCAGTCCGAAGCCCTCTGAGCATTCCTGAATGGCCAGCAGCAGCATGTGTCTCAGCTTCTCGTAGCTCTCGTAAGCTGGGAGATCCAGCTGGTTAAAGCTGGGGAGAGAGAAGACAGAGGCCACACAGCCATCAACAACTTAATCTCAATGATTAAATATAGCTGCTAGAGCGGTCAGGACATGCAACTGTTTGTGTACTATTTAAATTGCCATAATATATTTAAATGTTTTGATTTTTAGAGAAATTTGACAGTTCCAATAGCTTCAAATTACTTCCTTCATTAAAGCTCTGTATGGCAGATACATTTCTTTGAGCGCTTACCAGGTGTGTGCAGAGGGCAGCCGGTCAGTGGAGCGGTCATCGCGGTGGATCTGGAACTTCTGGATACCGTTCATGCCCTCCAGTGCAGCGAAGCCCTGCAGAGGCACTTTGGACGTGCCCGTGACAAACTGCAGGAACTTGGCACGGTCTGCCTGGTCGAAGGAGCGCAGAGCACGCCAGAACCACTGAATCTGCACAGGCAAGTACACAGGTCAACACCGGTGCCAGCCAGGGTGGCTGAGCAGCATAAACGTGCATAGTTGCTGAAAGGGGAAATGACCTCAACTTGATATGAGTATATCTGTTAAATGTAGGGCTGTCACTTTTAGTATTGTTTTTATAAATCATGGTAACCACATAGAAAATTAGTGCACTGGGTGGGGGGCCAGTAGAACAAGGTAGTCACTATGATAACGGCATAATGATTTAAATAAATGGTCGTGGTGTTTCTGTAATTATTTGTCGAAAACAACTACCGCTTGAGATGTTTCGCTAGTACTGTCTACTCACAAGTAGTACTGAGAAGTAGTTCATATCGCCTTGCACGGCACATTATTGTTTGTCCCACCTGATTTTCTTCTCAGCTCATCAGCTGTTGGTAAAGCGGGTTCACTTTTATGTTGCATTCCATCTAATTTTATGTCCTGCCTTGTGTGTGCTTTTGATCGTCTGGATGTGAAAGAGGATTTTTACCTTCTGTGCTACATGTAATACCATCATATAGTTTGCTCCAACTGTAGCAGTATAGAATAGCATTAGCATTATCATTAATATTCATATGCACTTGAAATAAAATAATAATAATAAAAATGAATGGGATTTAACACACATACTAACACCAAGTTGTGCTTGATAATAGACTTTTCATTTGAATGTTTTGAATTACAAACTGTGCATGTAGACCTACTTGGATGGAGCTGGACTGGTACTTGTGGTACTCCGTGTTGGCCTTGAGGTCATCAATGTCGATAGTGGGCAGGCCTGAGATAAGCAGCTCCAGCTCCTGCTCAGTGAAGATGGAGATGAGCCTCTTGGGAATGATCTCATAGAAGCCCTCCAGAAAGGCTGCCAGCTGCTTACGAATCGCACCTGCAGCCACAACAAAGACAAGAGTGGGAGAAAATAGCTAGGTTACAAAATTTCATACGTTACATAATTCCACACTTCCCCTCAAACACAGCAGAATGTGCTGACTCCACAGTGTTGAGTACTTGTGGCACGGATGCAAAGCTCACCAGTCATCTTCATCTGGCAGACCAGGTGCACATATTCCTTCTTGTTCTCCTCGGTCACCACGATGTTCGCCCCATTGGGCTTTAGATCCCTCACCTCACACACTCCAAACTCCTGAACCTGCACAAGAAGAAAGGGAAAGATACTCAACAGTCCTGTGGCACGTGTGCCGACATAAAATCACAAGACAACAGTTTTTCCAAGCAGTACCTCAGTGCTGAATGTCAGCTCATAGCCCAAGGTGGATACGTCGTTCTCCAGCAGGTAGACCAGGCCCTGGAAAAAAGGATAATCCTCACTCTCCATGTCAGTGTACCTGTGGAAAATATACCAAAACACAGAGGTTTAGTCGCCAGACAACGAGTCAGAGTTTAAACCAATAAAAACTAACAATCTATATGTTCAACAATGCAAGTGGATTAATGTTAACAAATTTGACTTAAATACCAAATCTATAGAACCACAATCAGCCCTCCAAAAATGACATTTCTGAGTGAAGAAACAATTAAAAGAACATAAGGAAGAAACCGTCTACCTAACACTCTTCCCCAGGATGTGCTTGTAGAAGCTGCGTGTGAAGTAGCACTCGAGCAGTCTGTTGTCATAGACGGCCTTGGCCACCACACGCCCCACAAATTTGAAGTAGCTGAGATGGTTGGGATTGCAGTGAGAGGACGGGTTGATGGTGTAGGTGACCCGGTCTCCAGGTGACGTGCGGAACAGAGCGTACATGGGGTTAAACATTTCTCTTGAGATGATCATGTACCACTCTCGCAACAGACCACCGGCATCCTGGCCTTCCTCCCCTTCAAACACAATGTACCTGAAGAATACAAGAGGCAGCGTGAGCAAGAAAACGTTGTTTAAAATCAGTGTCCTGCTTGAAGAATGGAGAGAACTTTTATACTTTCACATTACACAACACACTGCAATAATGGTGCATAAAGATGCTTTGTGCTCCGACAGCAGTCTTCTTTGTAATGGTAATGGGTAATAGGTTAAGGTAATGGTTTGTTCTTAGGCTATGGAGTTTACTGTGAAGTTGTATGCATGTGTTGTGGACACATGCACGCACGCACGCACACACACACACTCCCTGGATGTTATAGGTTTTGAAGTGCAGCTATCTACTAAACACTCACAGTCTGTTCTTCATGTCCTCCGGGCTCTTACGGTGCAACTCTCTGTAGGAGTCCTCAAAGACGTGGTCTCTCCTCACATGAACAGCCATGTCCTCCTTCCTCAGACCCTCATCCAAGCGCTCCAGCTCCTGACGGAAATACCTAAGACACAAACACGCACGTTAGGCGTTAGCCCAGCATAGTGGACGCTGAAGAAAGACAGACAGCTTCTCCTAACTCGCTTCCTCTGTAATGCTCAACCTTGACGCTTGTTGTGAGAGATGCAGAGTAACTGAGAATGAATATAAAAAAATGAAGGGAAAAAACAAATAAATAAATCAAAGAAGGATGGGTAAAGCTTAACAGATGGATAAAAGTGGCAAGCTACGACTTACTTGCGCTTGACATCAAAGTCAAGAATGCGAATGTAGTCCACCAGGACAGCAAAGGGTCCATCAGCCAGGTGAGTGGTGGACTGGCGCAGGATCTGGTTAAGCACCGTTCTGTGGGTCTCTGTTTCAGGAAGAAAGAACACAACATTCTAACAACGTTCAGGTATAATGAGGACGGTCACGCTTTCGATTTTTTGTAATCACGATAACCACATAGAAACTTCCCGTTTCAGTTTTGCGAGGGTTTTATTTTTCGTATTCTGACAAACCCTGTCTCCTGTGCCATGCCGTTTACATCATCGGAGCAACCATAGCAAAACAGTGGAAACTTGAGAAGCATTGCAAGTGAAAAATATCCTCATGACCTTATTGAGGGGCACTGATCAAATCCAGAATAATAGAAAATAAATACTTCCACGAAAGCGTTGCCCTGTGACTTCCACCATTATCAAGTTACGCTGAGTGTCCCGTTCAGTGAACAATACAGTCTTAAGCTCTGTTTGTTTGTGTTGTGATGCACGTGCTGAACTCACCAGCAAAGCGGAGAAACTTCTGGGTGTCTGGAGGCAAGTTGGAGGAGATGTGCATGGAGGAGGGCTCTCGGGAAAAGAAGGGGTCCAGAGATGAGGGGGTTGCGGGTGTGAGGGGGGCGGGGGAGAGTGGAGGCGGCTCGTCCTTGATGTGGGACAGTTGACTCTCTCGAGTGTCTCGTACCGGCGGTTTACTCTCGCGCTCGGTGGCATGCACCAGAAAGAAGGCCTCCACTGCCGGCTGCAGAACTGCATATTAAACACACAAAACAGCGTGAATTTAAATCTGCGTTCATTTTTGTATCAGTAGGATATGTACAGTGATTTGTAATTACCCAGAACAGCATGCTGATCATGTGACTCTTCCAGCTCTTTGAGACACTCGCCCAGCATATCCCACAGCTCGTCCAATAAGAGCTGCTCGCTCAGCAGTGGCAAATCGGGTAGCCGCTCCTCCTGCTCTTGCTGATTAATGCTCTCCTCACCTGAACACACAAGTTCCTCAAACTTTCAAGCCTTCATGAAACCACCAAAATCTAGGACTGGCCCGAATCATTTGAATACTCGAGTACTCGTTCGTTAGGTTGGTATTCGATTCTCTATTTAGTATTCGGAAGCTTTGTCTTTTTTAAAGCACAAAAAATGGAACTTAAACTACAATTAATTTCATCAGCAGAGACCTTTAGATGGAACAGTTATTGTTACTGTATGGAAAATGTTAAAAATAAATAAATTTTTTACCCAGGTGACGGCTCGCGCATCAAGTCCGCTGGGCGTGGAGCATCATTTCTGTGCTTTCTTGCATTGGTCTAGTAAAGTTAGAATTTTAACTGATGCCAGAGCGCGTGCTGCTACAGGAGGACACTACAAGCTGAAAATTGCCCATGTGCTGTTTAGATTACGGCCTTATTGTTTCTAGCTAGAAACTACGCGGAAAAAATGGGGCCAAGTGAAAAAATATGCACGCTTCCAGAGTAAAATACCACACTGATTAACGCCACGCATGATTAACGTATTTGAAAGCGGCACTGCTGCGGTGCTCGGGAACGTTCCACGCGCTTACCGCGCCTGGTGTAAAATGGGCTTAATAAATCACGTGTGTACTTTAAATTATCGGACGATAAGAAAAATGTTCAGTGCAAAATCTGAGTGAGAGGTTAGTATAGCATGGATGGCACGCCAAGTTTGATGAATCATCTCAATATATATATTGCACTATCAGCTTAATAATCATAATAATAATAATAATAATAATGACATCGTTGCCGCCTACTAATATTTTTTTAACTGCAGTAACACACATACTTAAAGTTATGGTTGATTATAAAACGTAAGTATTATTGTTTTTAAGGGTGGTTTTGAGAACGAGTATTCGAAGCCTGTAAAAAGCTATTCGGACCAGCCCGAGTAACATCTAATTTGGTAACAGTAGTAATTATACCCTACTTCTGGTAATGCTGTTATAATTTTAAAGGCTTTTTTTTTTTACTTTGAAATAACACGTCAATGCTTCTCTATACAGGAGCTTATTGCTGATATTTGCCCAGGCCGGCTTCATTTACATGCAGTTTTACTTGAATTGAATACATTAATTCCAATTCCATATTCAGAATGAACTGTTTACATGTACCCTAAACATAACATCAAGAAGCTTGCGAGTCCTGTCGGAGCTCAACTACTATCTACCATTAGTTTAACGTGTTGGCCAAGTTGTCAATCGCCTTGGTTATGTTTTTAACAAATCATAAAGTCTAAAATTGTCAGCCTCAGCAAAACGTCCTCCAAACGTCCTTGTTCAACAGAACACGAGAAGCGTTTGCGTCTCAAAATATTAGATGCCCAAGCCCCCCGATTCCCCATCCAATCTCATTTACTGTTAAATCTCAAAGTTTTTCCTCACAGGACAAGTTTTTTTTTTGCACCAGCTTGCGTCGTGATGCAAATGCACATGCGTAGAAATGTAGGCAAGGATTCTAATAGTGAACATAATTAAAACAGTTGTATGGCTATTATTCTTCTATTTAATGGATTAATAAACGGATTATCCACCTGTTTTGATCAAATAGACATTTTCATTCCGACTGTCCTCCATCAGTTTACTGCGTTCCAATTTAGGTTGCGGGTTTTTCATTCTAACTGCTCAATCAGTGGCACTGTTATCACATTATTAGACTGCATCTAAACTTAGCTAGTGATGCTGACTGAACATTAGGCAACACACAACTGAGGCCAAGCCTTGTGCTGCAGTTCAGTGAAAGCTTACCAGCAGGTGCCTGGTCCTGCTCCAGAGGAGAGGGCTGGTCCACGTCCATGGGAGAGTCATCTCGCTGTGCCGCTGGGGGCTCTGTTGCAGAATGCATCTCCGACTGGACCAGGAGAACAGAATGAGACACGGTGAGATGGCACACAAACAGCTGCAAATAGTATGTGCAACAAGGGAACGAGGATGGACTACATTTCAACAACAGTATGCATAATCAGTGAGTGCATCATGCATTAAGGGGAAACGATCAAGAGAAGAGGGCTGGGGTGGGAGCCAAAGCACTCAGCCTTAACAGCCAGCCAAAATCCACACACAAGGGTAGAAAGCGGAAAGCACATTCAAAATTCATACCGCTGACAGCCTGATGTTTGTGTACGTCATGGCTCAGTTTGTAATGCAGTACAATGCAGTGAACGTTTGGTAAAAACGTGAAACAGAATGCAGGCTGTGATACAAAAGCAGTGTTTGGCATACATGATGTAGCAGTATAAGTCTGTCCAGTTAAGTTGGAGGAAACGTTAGTCTGATGTAGGTATAGAGATTGGTCAACCAGTACACACAGATTACATCAGTATTAGTATTATCAGTACAGAGAATTACATCAACACAGTGACGGTGTGTTCACTTCACAACTGTTGTGTACTAAAGGCTGGGCGATAATTAGAATGAGTCACACAAGCGTATCATAATAATTTTTCATATATCCAGTTCCATTATTATTGCATCTGTAAGTTAAGGTGTGTGAATAAGTGTTACACAGTGTAATTTGAGAGAAGGGTGCACTTAATCATCAAAAGTGCAAGTAAAATAAGGTAAGCATTGCTAGTAAGTTCAGTGTGTGCGAGCCCTGGTGAGTAGTGCGAGTAGCAGTGAGCCTGCTGTAAGTGCGGCCCATGCTAACCGTGGCAGAGCTGGCTGAGCCGGCAGGCGGGTTGTTGGTTGCAGCAGTACTAGGGGCATGACCAGCCACCACAGACGATCCAGCAGCAGCAGCAACAGCAACAGCGGAGGAAGAGGAGGAGGATGAAGAGGGCGGGGCAGCCTGCTGGAGGCGGCGTGCCCGCTGCCCTTCTCTCACCATCTGAATAATGGCGTCTGCTTCAGCTTCCAGCTGTCGAACGGCAGCCTGAATACTGCTGGCAGAGCCTAGACTGGTGGAGCCTTCAGCAGCCGAGCAGAAAGGACACACACAATCAACAGTCAAGTCAGAACTTGCGCATCTCTTACTACGCATCAAAGCCGGACCTTCACTGTGAGTCAGGGTAAGTACTTGAGTATCGTCACTTATTAAAAAGTAGCCTTGAAAACAATTTTTAACCATTTTAAATAATATATGCAGAATATGAAATGTTTTTAATGCCCATGAAACTACAATCAATCAATCAATAAAAAATAAAAATGGCCTAGGAACTTCTCTACACCTTGGCCCTCATTACAAATTCCAGGATACATGAATACACATGAAGTAGCTCACATGTGTGACAGGCAAAGTGGGATTTTACTATCGGTGTGTCAATTGGCATATTCTCAGTGATTTAACAGTAGCCAAAATATCCCAGAACACTCTTGATATTGTTCATCAGCGAATATAGAATATGACGATATGGAGTAAGATAACTGCACTGCTCAAAAAGCTGAATTCACCGATTAGATCGAGCTGAGAGCTGTCTGGGCTTGGCCTAATATTCTAATCAGCACACTTGGTCCAAGACTCCCAGACTGCTACACCACTCAAGCAGAACGAAGCACAATGGCATAAGCAGGGGAGAATTAGCTCATCAATCCTGCCGCTCAGACTTGAGAGCGTTCAAGCAGGGATGCACAGTTTCGATAAAAGCGATGTGGAAAGGACAAGCTACATCAGCCTTGTGATTGGCTGGCATGAGCTTTACCCAAGATGAGAACCACCCACTTTACATTGAATTCTGTACAGGACATGTAGACACTGGAATGTCACCAATTATTTACACTTTGAACTGCATATTATGGGCCCACAAGACCTTATTATTATATTATATTAACCTAATTAGAAAATAATCACAGATTTAAGATTCCTGGGGCTTTAGATGTGTGTGAAGTTGAATTTTTCTGTGAGTTTAAAATGTGTCTCACTCAGTCTTCTGGTCTGCTTGGCCTTCTTGTTGGCACGTCGCGTGTCCTCCCTCAGCTGTATGATGACCTGTAGCACTCGGAGGAAGAATTTCTGCGTAGACGTCTTGGAGGTTAGTGAGCTCATGCAAGGCAGCTGGAGCTCGCGGCCGCCCAACGTGCGCTTCTGAGCAGCCACGATCACCACACTCTCTGATCCGTCGAACCTGCAACCACCCCATCAAGGGCATTCAGTCAGTCTAGTGTCAACAGGAGTTGACTGATGGTGAACACCACAGAGACACACTCTTTTCTTCAGTGCAGAAAAGATGAAGCTTAGCCTGAGACGCCGTGCACAGAACACTTCAGGATTCCGCTAAAGTAAATTAAAAATGATTACTGCGCTCATCTTAGCTTACCTGCTGGTCATCTTGCCCTTGAGGCGAGCAGTGATGGAGGGATCTTCATGAGCGGCTTCTGGAGACTGGGCGTCAGCCCGCGCCCTCTTCTGCTGCTCCAGGTTATACTCCCGCAACTCCGCCAGTAAAGTGCCTAAACACACAAACAAAACAAGATATCTTCAAGTGGCCATTTTTAGGCTCAGGTTCTAAAGGATTAAAGAGCATTGCTGTACTAACCGATTTGTTTGCAGAGCGTGTAGCCGAGGTGGCGGGCCCCGCTGAGCAGCAGTCTGAGCACAGTGTCTCGGGTCTGGCCATCCCCTCTGGACAGCTGCAGGAGGATGTTGGCTGCGTCCTCCAGGCCCTCTTCTGAACACGAGTGGGACGTTAGCACCTGGTGCAGAACACACACATAAGGGTCTCCTTATCACATTGCTGTTGATGTCAGAGGGGTCTGATAAGCCAGACATGAATGTTACGTGTGTGTGTGTGTGTAAAATGTTACAAACCTCTACGGAGAGCTGCAGCTGTTTCTCCGTTAGTCCAGTGGAGGCCAGCTTAGTCTCACCGTCTGTGCTGCTCACACTTGCCTTCTGTTTGCCTGCATCAACAAAAGGTGACATTCAGCTTGGCTATGATGTCACAACTCACGCAGGGCTAACAACGGCAAAACCATAACTCGGCAGGCACTTCAATAAAGTAATATAACAGTGCAATTCCAGATATTTCAGTATGTACACACCATTTTTGTGTCAAAATGAACTGATTTGATAAGTCTAATGTAGGACTGCAATTAATCGGATTTTAATTGGGATCACAATGTTCACATGTGATATTGCTGAACTTTGGGGCATTCAATCAGAAGCTTCTTCAAATGTTTTAACTGTACCTGGCTGCATATGCCAGTGCAAAATTTAATTATTCATTTATTGAGCCTGATGTTAATATTTAGATCAAAAGATCCACTCAATCAATGGAGCAGTGTGGTTTTGCTTTAAAGATCTAGAACATCTGGAAGAATATAGATTTTCTTTTACATTGTACATGAAAAGCCTGTTATCTGTCGATTTAAAATGATAAAATGCAATTAACTACGGTGTAATTGTGCAACTATAATGTGAATAATTGTGATTAACACTGAGCAAAAATCATTGTTATCATCACTTTAGTTACTATGTTTTATAAAAAAGTAAAACTTTCTGAACATAAACGATCCCCAAGTCCCCTACCAGCTGTGATGCCTGTAGCTGTCGTGGCCGTGGTGGTGGCTGCAGCAGCGGTGGAGGCTGGTTGAGATTGTGCAGGCACCGTTCCTGCTGTTGTGACCTGGCTACCCGCCGTACCCACTGATCCGGCAGTGGCCTGAGCCGTGGGGGCTGCAGAAACAGCAGAGGGTGCCTGAGGAACGGGGTGGCCAGCTGGTACCTCAGTGGCCTTGTTGTCAGGCAGAGCGATAGAGATGAGCGAGAGCAGCCGCAGGAGCTTCTCAGTGAGCAGAGAGCTGCGGCGGATTACGGGGTGGGAGAGCATGTTCATCAGCTGGCCCAACGGAGACGCCTCCAGGCTCAACTGAGCCCCCTCAGCCTCACCGGACGCCCCCAGAGGCACAGTCTTCATGGAAGCCTTGCCTTTACGACTTACATTCATGTTGTCCAACTTGACCAGTAGGTCCCAGAAGTCGGTGGAGATGCCCAGGGACTGTGGGGTGCCCGAACAGGAGCTGAGGGAGTTGTGGGTGGAGGAGAGGGTGTTAGGAGTACCAGAGACATTTGTCTGGCTACCACTGCCTGACCTGCAGCCTACTCCAGCTGTGGAGACAGAACTGCCACACAGGCGAGAGTCCAGCTCAGAGGAAGAAGAGGACAACTGAGGGTCCTTACAGCGCTGCTGTGTGAAGTGGCTGGGGAAAACCTGCACAGGAGAAGACAAAAAGAACAAATTAAAAGAATTTTAAAAACACCACAACAGGGTTATTATAGTTAACAAAAACTAAAGCAACAACAACAACAACAAAAAAAAGCATTTGTGAAAACTGAAATAATATTAAAATTAAACAAACACTAGAAAAAAGAAAAAATTAAAAATTAAAAATTCCATTTCAAAAGCCCACACCTTGGCCAGCTGAATAAGAGTATCCAGTACGTGTCGACAGACGACCGGGGCAGCTTGTGGATGGATGTGCACTGTAGATCCTCCTCCTCCTGAGCAGCCAACTCCTCCTCCAGTTCCTGAAACTCCTCCGCCCAGGCCCGCTGAGCCCATGGCTCCTCCCGCAGAATGTCTGTCTGCGTGCTTCCGGCCTGAGGCCCGCTGGATCTGGAAGATGTTGGTCCTGCAGCCCAGCGCTGCATCCATGGACACCGAAAGCCACGAGAGCTGGTTGGAGCTGCGCGACTCCACACGGTTCAACAGCTCCAGGGAGGAAGAGGATGATGAGGCCACAGAGGCTGAGGAAGAGGAGGAGCCCTTGCTGCCACCGGACGTCCCCGGACCCAGTGCGCGTTTGCCTCGGGCCTCGTCAAGCCGGGCGGTCTCGAGACAGAGCTCGCTCTCGCTGCTGCGCTGAAGGATGGAGAGCAGGCTGCGGATCACCCAGCCACGCGTCTGTGAATGGTAGCACAGGTTCCTGAGCACGCGGTGCAGCCTGCTTGTGTTCAGCTTGGGCTCGTCCACAAACAGAAGCACCAGGAGGCACGACAGAGCCTCGTGGTCCAGCAGGAGACGCCCTCGGAGGCGCAGCAGGGAGTCCACATTGGAGCTAGATGGGCTGCAAGCAAAGTTCATATATCACAGATTAGTAAACAGGTGAGACTCTCATGATATGACAGTAGCTCAGGGATTAGCATCTGCTCTCAACCTCTATTCCTAGACACTGACCGGCTGTGGTTGGCGCTGCCACCCATCTGGAAAGTTCCGCCTCTCTGCACAGCCAGGCGGGTATACTGCACGCCGCGGTTACCTCCGAGGCGGCTAGTAAAGGCGGGCGAGCGCAGGATGGCCGAGAGAGCAGAGGAAGAGCTGTGGCCAAACAGGCGTTCATGCATCAGCTGCCTTTGACGAGCTTCCTGCTCCCTGCGCAGTGCTGCAGCCTCGGCCGCAATGTCCGGGGGCATGACGGCCAGCACGCTGTCCTCCATGTCCTCCAGAACGGAGCGCCGCAGCTCAGACGGCAGCGTCTGGATGAACGTGACTGGGTCCAGGGGCTGGTCTCCCTGAGGGGGTTGCTGGGTATGATCGCGCCGCTGCTGCTCTGCCCTCTGCTGCGCCAAAACCTGACCAGACAAAAAAAAGGGCTCGCTTAGAGATTAGGTTGAAAAAGCTGCAGCATTTTAAGAATCTATGCACTGCATCAGTCATGTATGCGCTACTAGCATGGGCAATTATTTTCACATTTCCTGTACTGAGAAAAGAATGGAAAACCGGTTTCCTTGAAACTCACCTTCAAGGAAAGCCGTCCTTGGGCAGTGAAAACATGCATTCTTTATAGCAACGCTTTAATAAATTCTTTAGTCAAAAGTATTTGTAAATTAAGCTCTAAAACTGTGCAATTCCTGCTTTCTACTTTTTCAATAAAACATGAAGTATCAAACTTTCAACAAAGACAAATTTGCTCAGAGCGTCTCACCTCCTCCTGAATGGCAGGCGGCAGTGCAGCCAGAAATTCAGGGCTGACCTCCGTGACCCCAGGACCTCCGCCCACCACAGGTGCTGCTGAAGTGGATATGGTCGAGGATACGGCGGGGCGTGAGGGGGGTCTGATACCCAGTTGATTCTGCAGCACCTCCCGACGGATGTCCTCGGGCAAAGCAGCCAGGAAAGACGGATCCACACCTTCTGGCAAACTGATTCCTACAGACACAAAAACAAAAGCAAAAAACGTTGAAGAGGAATGGGATGGTGATATGATAGGATATTAGAATACATGCTCCAACACAGGGTTCTTGCGCTTTCCTCGTGAAACAATTCCAGACTTTTCCAGATTTCTTTATTAAACTATCCAGATGCTCTTGCTCATTTTTAAAAGGTTGTTAACGGTCATAAAAAGGGGAATGTGATGTGCATTAGAGAGGGTACGTCTTGGGTCTGTATTACTTTGGCAATAGAATATCAATACTTATTTCTAGACCTGGAAAATTATGAAAACTCAATGTTTTGAAACGAGTGCCTTTAAGTTACATACTTTCCAGACCTGCGCAAGAACCCTGTAAACACTGAGGGCACTGCCTATAAAACACGCACCTGCAAGTGGATCATCCTCCACATTGCTTGTGGATGGGAGGGGCTCCTCTTGAATGGCCTGGGACTGACTATCAGCGCTTTCGCTGCGATGCATGGTCTCACCAGGAGAAGACACAGAAGTTGAGCTAACAGGGTTAAGAACATGCCAGATTTATCATGGTGGGACAGAACATTCAACTTATTAGAACAATAAAGCATTCAAATCACATCACAGTTTATACATATAGGCTGCTCACCCTGTATCTGCATCTGTCTGCCTGTCAGTGAGCCCACCGTCACCACTTCCTGACAGTTCTTGAGACATGTGATTGGGCTGTGATGAGCTGGGGGCAGGTTCCTCCTGTGTTGCAGAGGCGGGGCTGCTTGTATCCATGGGTGATCCCTCTAGCTGTGATATACCCACCGGCACAGGCTCAGAACACTCTGCTATATCTGGGCTCAGAGACACTGAGGGAGAAGACCAGACTGTGTTCAAATATAAACTAGCACTGTCAAATTCCTTCCAAACTTGGAAGGGTACCCACATGAGAGAGAATACTTGTTTTGACAAAGTAAAACTATATTACAAGCTTTAAAACTTAATCTACCTTCCCTAACTGCGTCCAAGGCTGCTCCTCCTCCTCGCTCGCCAACAGTGGAGGCGGGGGACATTTCCATCTGGGAGGCTTCTGCTTCGCAGTTTGGCCTATCAGGAGCAGAGAGCTGAGGTACAGCCCCCGCCAGCGCCCCAAGAGAATCAGCATGAGAGTCAGCCAGCAGAAGCTCTGCAATTGGCTGATGTACTTGCTGACTGATGGCCGTCTCCAATGAGACCAGGGCCTGTTCATGTGGGGCGGTGGGGGTGACTTCTCCTGAAGGGGGTGCTGTGAGGAAGCCATCAGAGGAGCGGGGTGGATCCAGACAGGAGGACACCCCACCCTGGGCACGTTCTCCCTCTGCTGGTCAAGACAACAAGGAATATAAGTGGAACGTCCAGAGATGACATTGAAGTTGCCAAGTTTTAGTCAAATCGGCTAAATCATGGGTGGTTAAATGTGGCTGAAGGGCTGCAATGAGGAAGGCAGTAAGTTGTATCGTTATCTCCTTCGAGGGCCACGCTATCCTGATCCCCAACAACACAACTTACTACCTCACCACAGTAGAGCTAGAAATACCTGCCATCACAACTTCACCTGGTCAGGTACGAGAAACAAAACATACCATATGACATCATATTATTGAATGTGAAAATTTGCCATTAGAAACAAATCTATCCAGCCTTGGAGCCGAGACTGGCTGTGTGGTGGTCATTCTGTTGACGAGCGATTGCCGTGGGAAAGACAGTAGACTGTATAGTTATCTCCCAGATCTGGTGTGATCCTAAAACTATACAAACTACTACCTCAGCCCACAGCACGCAGCAAGACTCGCATGGCACGCAGGTCCATCACACTGTCACCTTCCGGCTACATCCAGGCTAAATCAACAAGCCGGGCAAGATTTAGAGGTTTCAGGGTGCTAAATAAAGTATTTTAACTAGATACCGCTGTGCAACCCTGAAAGAAAATCAAATATGAAATACAGCAATTTATACAGAACATGAATAGTATTGTGGGAAACCTGACTTTCTTAGATCAATGTAAACTAAGATTAATCAGAGTACCTGTTGAGTTTTCCCCGGATCCATTTACAGTTCCTACTGCAGTACCCTGTAGGAGACAGAGGGAGCAGAATGAAATTCAGACAGCTATGTAATGTATATGACCACAAAGGTTTTTGGGTCTGGCCGTCACCCATGCCCTCGCCGTGATTAAATATTGATCTGCTTTATCAATGTGGGTCACGCTCCGTCAGTGCCAATAACAGCTTATCATCCTCTGGCTGTTCCCCCATGCCCTCCTTCGCCTCTTACAAACCTGCAGCGTTTGCTCCCTGTTCTCCTCTCCAGCCGAGGTGCTCCTCTCATTCTGCTTGGCCTCTTCCTCTTCAGCCAACTGTCTCCTCCTCTTCTCCCTGCGCTCCTCCAGCTCTTCATCGCGCAAGCTCTCCAAATGCTGCAAGATGGGGACCTTCACCACTGATGCAGAAACAACACAAAGTTCGGTTAGCGGTCCAAAACCATTTATTTGAGAGTCAGAGTATATATTCTTTCATTAATCAGCGCGACAGATTTTCTTATTGTAGCGCAGAACACGGGCCTCTTTTTTCCATTACACAAAGGACTGAAACTTTTGGCACCAGAAAACTGGATCTGTGCTTTTTCCATTGGTCCCAAGTCCAGTACCAAAGAGTCCAGTTGTTTGTTTTTGGTAGAAAGAGAACTGAAAAGTACTTGGGGGTGGGGCTAGCACCACTGGTCATTGCTGATTGGTTACAATGCCGGATCGCACAAAGTAAAAAAACACAGCCGTCCCATACTACTTCATTTCCCTTCTGTGGTTTACTAGTTTGTTTGTTTTTAATCCAGGTGTGCTGTCGAAAGCAACGTAGTGCTACCTTAATTCTCAACCTGTGCAAACACTTCATTTCAAATAAAATCAATCAATCAATCAATAAATTCATTTCAGTGCAAACAATGATTTTTAGGGCACAAACACGAATGCACAGAAATACTTTCGTTTTCTGATCATTTTTGGTGCCGACTTCACAGAGACGATAACAGCCTTGCAATTGTTATTTTCGCTTCATTATATTTTTGCCAATGTGGGTAGAAATTAATTTTTCATTTTGTTATCATTGATGTCGTCAAGCCTCGTTTTTGAATGTGCAATGGAAAAACCCTGAAGGAAAACAGCATTTTTGGAAAGTCTGATTATAGCTCTTACCTGCAACGCAATCATGCATGCTTTCCGCATCTAGCACTTTACACTCATCTGTCCATCTGGTTAAGGCTGTAGGAATACTTGAAAGGGTGCCTAAAGAAGAAGGAAAAGTGAAAGTGAGGTTCTAATAGCATTCTGGAGAGGGACTGCAGGAAAGGTTCAGCATGTTCTGGATACATGTGCTCCTGCTCTGACTCACCAGCCTGCCCACCAGCGCTACTCTGCTCGTGGAAAAAGTCATCCAGTAGCTCGTCGTCGGAGCGGGCGATGATGTGCACATCCTCATTGCCAACCAGCAGGCGAGCACGTCCGCGGGACTGCAGGGGCAGAGAGCTTGACAGCTGCAGGATGTCGGCCGCTGCACTGGGACCAAGTAACCTGCGACACACAATCGGAGATCTATTCAGAAAACAATAGCACACTTAATAAGATGCCACATAAATATGCACTCATAGTACCTAATAGACTTCTGTTGGCCATTAAATCAACATTAATGATGAGGATGTGGGCAGATGTGAGATTCTAACAGCTGTCATGTATGCAAGTCAAAATGTCCTGGAAAATTATTTCCTAAAGAAAAAGAAAAAGTGGGAACCCTGAACTGTTGTGTTTATCTTGGCGCTCCATCGGCCCATATGAGACACTGGAGCTTTCCAAACTGCAATAGGTAGGCCTATGAGACTTGAACAGGGCATTAACTTCACATATTTTAGTGCATTTTCTCCTATTTAGAATATCGTCACCTCTGCTGACATCTCATGTGTACATACAGTCAAGCCGGAAAGTCTGCACACCCCTTTCACCTTCTCCACGTTTCATCACACTACAGACTTATTCCACAGTAGATGGAGTTCATTTTTTGCCTCAAACATCTACACACAATAGCCAATAATGACAAAGTGAAAACAGGTTGTTAGAAAATATG
>JAOUQW010000016.1:3378354-3388818 GCA_028565825.1 Olivaichthys viedmensis
GAACTCAATCTACTGTAGAATAAGTCTGTAATGTAATGAAATGTGGAGAAGGTGAAAGGGGTGTGCAGACTTTCCGGTTTGACTGTACATGTGTCTCACTTCTTCAGGAACAAGTATTTTAACCATTTTTAAAGTTTTCCAGGTGTTGAAAATTCATAGACAAGTTTTCCAGGACACGTGAGAACATGGACAGTTTGACTTCACAGAATTTCACAACAAAGGCCTGTCTCACCTCTGCAGAATGAGTGGAGGGTTGGGTTGGCGGTTGCCTGGGTAGTGCACATGGATAGTGTGGCCTGTGTTAGCAGTCAGCTGGCGAAGGGTACGCTGGCTGCGGCCCATGCCCTGAGCCAAGCGGCTACTGGTGCCCGTTCCCCCCAGGGTAAGAGAACCGTGGTCAGCATGACGCACCATCAGAGGGTGGGAACTAGGGATGTTTCCTGGGGAGGGAGGGATGTCAGCTGGGGGGAAAGAAAGAAAGGAAAAGAAAAAAAACAAACAAAACAAAAAAAAAAACCCACCTGATAAAAAGCCACTGAGAGACCAAACACAATACAACTCTATTTGTGCACATTGTTCGTCATCTATTTGTGACAGTAAATAACAAGCAAAATGCACAACCACTAATGCAGAAAGTACAAGAATAAACTGTTTATCATCACAATATTAAAATGACTTACCAGAATTGGAGAACATATTATCAAACTCTATGATGAGGTCATCATCTCTATCAAATCTCTCAAATCGTATATGTGGGGCCGCATTGATATCAGGAAAATCTTCATCCAATTCCATCTCTGAGCCCTCGTCATCATCATCCTCATCGCCCTCTTCATCATCCTGATTATAAGAGAAGACAGCGGGGATTTAGAGCAAGTGAGGACAAAAATAAAACTACACAAAATACAAATGGAAATAGCACGTCAGTATTTGAAAAACAACTCATACAGGATCCTCCTCCTCCTCTTCCTCCTCCTCCTCTTCCTCATCCTGACTGTCTTCATCCTCATTACTGCCGCTGGAGTCTTCTTCTTGAGTGTGCTCCTCATCCTCCGGCTCCAGGATGTTCATGGAGTCTAAAAGCAAGGAGGGAGTAAGAGAAATTCTTATTAATATTCATAATATTTTTTTGTTTTAAAGACTTCAAATATCTGATTATATTATTCTTTAAAAAGTATATGTTGGTGATTTTGACAAGTTTGCTGCTGATTGGATTTTGAATTTCAAGACAACCTAACAAAATACAGAATCTTCAGTTTTTTCTCCAAAGTCACGCCTCCAAAAACACAAGCAAGAGTGTTGCCTAGACCAAAGCGCCTGAATGCTTGTGAAAGAGGGGGAGCTTTGTGAATTAACAGGCAACAAGATTGACAGGCAAGCAGAAATGCCTCCTTGTCCCGATTGGTTGGATGTTGGCGATGCACATTTGTTTTTTCCTTTTCTTTCACGGAGACCAGAGTTTTTCCACTGAGTAGACATTTTAATGACAGCTGCCAGAATGTAAGGAGAACTTTGCCTAATGTCTTCAGACTTAAAAATTGCAGATCCTATCTTTAATCCTACACCGAATAATAAGCGCTTTCAGCTGCCTCTACACCCAATGTGCATCAGAGAGCACCCTCACGAGGACAGAAACATGACCATACACTTTAGCAAACACACTGAAGTGAATAGGTTGATTTGCACCGACCTTCTCTGTTGGCTTGCAGAGTAGAGGCTTGGCTCATATTGGAAGGAGCTTCATCCATTAGCACATCCTCTTGAGATTCTTCATCACCAGAGCGACCGACTGAAGCGCACACAAAACTCAAGTTGGTGAAAACGGTACACTAATATAATCCTTCTCAATGGGAGCATTCGATATCTGAAGAGCTTACCGATGATGGTACTATTCACTGCTCCAGCATCCCTTTCTAAAAGTTCATCTATCAAATCCACCAACTCATTCTCCACCTACAAAAATAAAACAAACTAGTCACACAGTAGGTGGGAGGCAGCTCATTTAAGCACACCAGCTGCCGTCTGCTCTGATCCAAGACTGTATAATGAAAATGTCCGTACCTGCATAGCTTGGGTACTAAGCACCTCTGGCTGGCCTGCGATGACCACAGTGTCCCCTTCTGCTTCTCCATCCATCAGATCCCCATCTGTAGCCTGGCGCCGGTGACGATTTTCCACTGGCTCTGCCTCACCTGCCTCTCCTGCCGACAGTAAAAGCCATCACACACATCTCCTCCACCCACATGCTCGCCTTTACTGGTACATGGATATGAATATGCTTTATTGATTTCTTATACAACATTTATAATTCAGGAATACTACTGCAGTGCAGCAGTCCTGATGTAATCCAGTTACCTTGGTCCTGTGTGTTGCTGTTGCTGTCCCTGGCTGTGCCCACAGTGTCATGTTCAGTCTTGTTCTTGCTGGAGCCTCCTTTCCCTCCAAACAGGCTGCTGGGCTGGTTGACAATGCGTGAAAGCGTCTCCAAAGGTTTGAGGGCAGCGTTTACAGTGTTTGCCATGTTGGGACTGCGAAAAAAAAAACAAGAGGGGCACACATTTTGTTTAAGAGAAACAGAGAAATACGCAGCAGCACCAGAGTGAGAGCGCAAATGAGATTGTACAGTGCTCATGTATGCCGAGGGAGTGGCAGTACCTAGACAGGTCGAGGCTGTGAGGAACGCGGGCGAGGTCGTTAACCAGGCCTTTCTTCAGGAAGAGACGGATGATGTTGTTCATGCCGTTGTGTTGAGTCTTGGCAGTGGCTGTGCTGTAGAAACTGGAGGTGGAGGGGCACGACTCCATAATGGTGCTGATAATGCACATCACCGCTTGCAGCCTGCAGAAAGGACAGAGGCGAAAGAAGCAACTTAAGCTACAGGAAACCAAGAATGCTGACCAAACCTTTCGGAAGAGCTCTGCACACGAATATTTATCTTTATATACGCTCAGGATTATTTTATTATTTAAAAACAAACAGCTTTACTTAACAGCACCCATATACAGGAAGACACAATGCTTTCCTTTGCAGGCTAAGAAGTGTACTTTAAGCATTATAAAAAATAAAATAAAATAAAAAGCACATCCAGTGCTGCAGTCCAATGTCGTTTTGATAAAGTATACTGGAGCCAGCATTCCCAAGCTATAATCAAACATTTCAAGTGTCTCATGCTCAATAAGAGCCCTAATGCAATACACCAAAGACACAGTATACAAAGATTCACACTGTAATAAAGTAAGCTATAGGGCTGGGGTTTTTCTACTTCGTGTCAATTTTGAGTAGTAGTTTACTGATTAGGCAATTAGGTGCTTATATAAAATCACGACTCCATTAGTTGAGCTCATTACCAAGTGCTGTTAAAACCACTGGTCCCATCTGCAGCTGGACTCACCGAGCATGTTTCTCTGTGCCCTCTGCCATAGCCAGAGCTCGGCTAAGAGCAGCCTTCACCTCGTTGACCAGGGTCACCTGGGCCTCTGTGCCAGTGCCCGCGGCTGCCAGGCTGGCCAGGAAGAGGCGTGCCAGGGCAGGGGTGTCCTTGTCCTCAGAGTTCTGAGTGTGAGGGAGCAAGTGATCCAACACAAAGGCCAGCACACTGCAGTCCTGCAAGCACACAGATACAGAAAATGGGTCTAATGGAAAAACAATTGTGCAGTTACCATAGGCCAGTTTCTACTTGAGCGATTTTATGCAAAAAAATAAATAAAAATCATCAATCAATAAACAATAATTTTTTAAACATTCGAGTGCTTTAAAATGTTTGCCGATGTAGGAGACTATTTATATTGGCATTTTATTAATTACTGGCAATAATTTCTGAATATCAGCAAAAATTATTTACATTTGATTTAAGCAGATACCATTGTTTGTAGAACTAAAAACATACACAATCTGTGATGGGCATTACATTTTTGATGGAATTGTTGTTGTTGTTTTTAGGAAATGATTTCTTTACACAATTTTTATTGCAAAGTCATTCTGATGCAACAAGCTGCCGACAGCTAAATTCCCCAAACATTTTTGAATGCATTTCCATTTAATCCCTTGCATTATGCACAGAAAGTCGATGGAAACTTGGCTCATGGCATATAAAAGATAAGAATACTGGATGTAGCCGCCTCTATTAAGATGTGCATGTGATTAATATGTGAATAATAGGTTGAATACTAGTTTATGCAGCTCTGGCAGTGCCTGTATTTGCCCACCTCTTTAATGAGCTCAGACTGGCCGGCTGTGTAGTTGTAGGTGGCGATGAGTGTGGCGATGCCCACGTAGGAGCGCACCAGCTCTGCCAGCAGCCTCAGTATAGTGGAGGTGGGCATCAGGGGCTTGCTGGCCTTAGCCTTTGCTGCCTTGCTTTCTTCTGAAGATCCTCCCCTTTCGCCCTCCTGCTCCTTCTTCTCTTCCCGCATCTCCTCAGGAGTCGAGGCTACAGAAGGGTTCGTTAAAAACAACAACAGGATAAGAGTGCGGAGAGAGAAAACAAAAAACAGACAACAGGGCACCGAATTTTGAAGCTTGAGCTGACGGAGGGTGCATGACAGAGGGCTATAATGTGTATGGGAACATGAAGTTCTTACCCTCTCCCTGAGGTGTTCCAGACTGGGAGGACTCCGCAACTGCACCATCTGCAGCAAACACCTGAGTCTGAGGAAACAGAATAATTAGCACCAACAGCCATCATCATCGTTTACTTGTCGTTTACTGTCAGTCATATGCAACAACACAGCTAGGGGGTAGACGATATACAACAATACATTTTATGGAAATTAGATGCAAGAATGACCATCAAAAGACGATTTTAATTTACATTTTCAAACCAGTTAATGGTGTCTTTCAAACTAAAAGGTATCGCACAGAATTTTTTTTTTTTTTTTTTTAAAGTTTTAAGCCAGAAAACAAATTTATCAATTCTTGACCATTTCCTTACTAGTTTGACCACAAGTAACTTCTTAAAGTAAATACATCAGCTGCTCAACCATGATTTGAAACTCCCTACAGGTTAACAGACCTTTACCAGTCTCATATGTACACTGGTACACCGGCCACCACTACACGGCTATAGAAAAAAAAAAAACGTGTGCCGCCGAATAGTCAGTGAATTTTCTGTGCTCGCACACACACACTCACATTTATGTGGAAGGCGGACTGTGAGTCAAAGTCACTCCCTTGCCGTGTGAGTCTGTACTGCTGGTAAACATCATCCCCAACATCCTGCAGGATCTGACAGAGGTCCTGACTGCCAGGAACAGTCACCAGTCTCTCCTCTCCTCTCTCTGCTACACACACACACACACAGCAGTGATGAAGGATAATGAAGAATAGAGAAAGAGCAGAGAGATTAGTTATCAGCATTGTAAGACGTGTCTGCATCACAAGTGTGTCTGAATGGCACCAATGAAAAATTCAGAGCACTGATCTTACCTTCTTCAGGAGCATGGTATGCTGCCAAGGCATTAAGCATGTCGTAGATGACCTCTTTAATGGTTTCCGGAATTTGTGGCAGTGGCGACAACTTCAGAGGTGTTGTCTTCACCAACTGTACGGCATTAGGACCTTTAATTCTGAAGTTCTCAAACTCGTCATCTGAAGCTGAGAAAAAGAGGGAAAATAATTATTATATTATATATATATATAATACTATAAACTGTTTATTTAATGCAGTTCTTCCTCCATGTACTGTGGCTCAAACGTGCAGCTGAACATTACTGTGCAGTAGTAAATCAAGAAAACTCTGACGAGTCATATCCGTCTCTGGAATAACTCATGCTCTCTCTACTGTAATGCTGATCTGAAGAAAGTCAGCAAACTTGTGGTCTACATTTCCAATAGGATATTCAGGTTCCTAGCAGTAGCTTGTCATGCCATGAATCTCTGACTTTTTTCTGCATTGGCTAACGAGGACGCTAACGAGAAAAAAATCAAGACCACCAACAAATATACACCACTACATTTATTTATTTATTTGCCAGAGTCCTTATTTAATTGACAACATTTCTTGACTAATGGAGGAAAACGTTTTTCCTGTGAAACAGAGTCTTAAATACCTGTTCCAGCACCTCTCGGGGCCGGAAGGGCAATCCGGACACAGCTGTTGGCAGTTTCTGTGAAAACTTCAGGGTTCCGGCAGGCCGCTGGCCCCAGCACACGCAGAATGTAGTTAATCTCCCGTGAGCCTAAGCTGCCAGACACCACACCAGACGTGGTGCTCCCTGCTCCACTGGTCACCGCAGAACGCACCACCTGAAACAGAACCAATTCAGAGATAGGCATGGAAATGAAACGAAAGGCGATGCATGAAGACCGAGCACGGAGAAATCAATATTCAAAATGTTTAACAGCGCTACTTTTAGTCACAGTACATGCTTTTTCAAAACTTTTTGGTTAAATGACATTTATGGTTTACATTCACTTTTTTTTTTTTTATATCAAAAAATATTTTCTAAGAATTTTTTTTTTAATTAAATTAAAAGTAGTTCATTTATAACAGACACTTGTTGGAGCCACTCCTTTTGTGTGTCTGAATCTCAAATACACCTCATATGGTGTACTACACATGCCATTATGTTATGCCCCATGTAGTGAGCATACAGTGAATAGGAAGGCATTTTGGATTAGTCCTATGTGTTTCAGGATCTTAAGCAAGCAAAAAAAAGAAAAGAAAAAGCAAACCCTTGCATGGAGATTTTTTTTTATCGATAAAAAAATAAATTATGAACACATTGTGCAAAATTTGAATTCTAATGCAAACTTTAAGGAAATTGGAAAGATGAACAAGTGAGGCACCTTCTCCATGGTGTGGCGCAGTGTAGCCGGGTCCTCAATGATGTGGCGGAAGAGCAGCGTGACGAGTGGTGTGAAGCCATTGAAGCCAGAGCCCTGCGTCAGGCCCAGGATCATGCGTGTACTCTTGAGCTCGGCGAACATCATCGCATAGCGGTGGACACGCGTGAGCCGCAGGCACAGGCGGAGTGTGGCGTGCAGCGTGTCTGGGTCCACAGGCACACTGATCATGCTGACGCAGGCGCGAATCAGGACCGTGGTCATCTCCTCCGTCAGACCCTGCACCACAATGGCACCAGATCCAGATGTGGCGTCCTGAGGAGCAGCGGGGAGAGTGGAACCAGATGAGGAAGACTCTTTCTGCTCCGTTTCCTCTTTAGGGGGAGCCATCTCCACAGCAACGGGCGCTGGGTCTGTAACAGCAAAGTCGTTTAGTATCAAACAAAAAAAAAGCAGACACCTTTTGAATGATGACATACAAATAAGGATGGAGTATGAGCAGTAAAATGACATGTAGATGAAGGAGTATATGGAGAGAAACAAGTGCTGGTTGTGTTCTGACCTGCGTCAGCCTGGGTCTCCTCAGTTTTGGGCCTCTGCTCCTCCTCTCGCTCAGAGTCTGCTGCATTGACAGACTTATTGGGTTTGGGTGTGCGAGGCACTCTCTGCACCGTCAGCATCACAGGCCGTCTGTTCCCCGTCTCCTCGTTCACCTGCACGATAATGGACAGAGGATGGTGGTTATAAATCAGCAGAATGTGTGGGACAATCGTGAAATAACATTCAACGCATTCAGGTTGCATGCTGTAATCACTTTAAACGTGAAACACTGAACAGTCTTTGAGCTCAGAAGCATCCCGCAGATTCACTTCATCCTTCAGCAGAGCACACACATCTATGAATGAATTATTTAGTGACTGCGTCTAGCAGTAGGAGTCAGTTTTATTTGTTCCCAAAAATGCATTTGAATTTCCCCCCATTTTTTGGATTCCTTTTTAATCTTCCCCAAATCTCCAAATTCCGTCCAGGTTTACATCTGAAATCCGTTTTTATGTCTCAAATTGGAGATTCTGTCTGTGTTCTTAGCATCATGACAATCATCGGGCTCTACAGCAGGCATTTGATAAAGATGATGCTATACGTCTTAGCGGTAGTTACCTGCACCATGGTGTTAAACTGTACAGTGTATCTCCTCCGGCCTGCGGTGAAACGGACGCTGGTCTCGCCCGCCCTCCAGGCGGAGTCTATGGTGCTGTTGTTACTGGCACTGTAGCTACACCAGCGGCCCGAGCGGTCATCAAACCAGCGCCAGTTATTGCCATTGGGCTGCAGGTACTGATGAGGAAGAAACAGTTCATCGTTTGGGGTAATCTTGCATCACAATCACACATTACATACGAAAGCATCTCATCTGCACACACCTTGTTCATTTTGGATCTTCGTTTGGAGGAAACAGCCATTTTCTCATAAAAGTCAATGAGCAGGAGCACTGGAGTGATCCATCTACACAAAGAACAAAATGGTAAAAGGTAAGACTGATATTCACAAGCTAGAATCGGTTTGTTAAGAAACAAATCATATGTAGACGTTTAAATAATCAGAATTTCGGGACAGAACCAAATTCCGCCCAGCAGTGCCAGTTTAGGCAGAAGACTTTCAGGAACGGGTGATTACAGGAGAGTGTAAAACTGTGATGTAATGTCACATAATGTCAATTTGACAATAAACTTTTGTTAACTACTGGCTTAAAACAGCAAGATAGCATTGCCAAACCAACTAGCTACGGGTCGGCATCAGAGCATTTCAAATGAGCGAGCACGCATGTTTAAAAGCAGAGGCCTACCCAGTCGACCACATTATGATTGTTGTTATTGTTAATAACAACAACAACATCATCATCAACATTACTGACCCAGCTGAGGCCATCGTTTCAGTTCACTTCTGCAAATATTGCTAAGCTTTGCACCACCGCCACAATGTCTGCCCTGCCCCTCTATTGAGGCAGCCAATGAGAGTATTTCGACTCCTCACAGATGGCTTTTATAGAGCGCGGGGAACTGTGTCAAAATGTGGAAAAAGTGTAAAATCTGTCTCCTTTAAGACTCCGAGCTGGCAGCTATAAAGCCCCATGAAAGCTTTTGCTGTGTGTGTGTCCTTCTATCCGTGACGAGCTCTAGCCGCATGATGGCTGGCACTCACTTAGGTGTCTGGATGTCTTTCTGCTCCTTGGCCGCCTGCAGGCAGGGCTGAACCACCTCCAGCAGCTTAATCAGCACAGTCAGGACACCACTGCTCTCCACGATCCGTGCACACGACAGCTTCAGCTCCTGCAACACAACACCATTTCAGAACGATTACAGCCACACGAGACGCCCGAGAGGCACAACTGTGTATGCATGCGTGTGTGTCTGTGCAAGATACCAGCATGCATATTTAGGAAACGTTTCAAAAGGTCTTATGGTTCCAATAAACACTTGTTTAAGCTAGAGAAAGCCAAATGAAAACTGCAGTAGCATGTACCTCAAAGAGCAGGGTGAGTAGGAGAATGCGTGTGGCCAGGTTGGAGGCCTGGGGCAGGGTCGCCATCTGTTTGGTCCACTCCGACACGGTTTTCGTGTCGCTGGTGGTGAGTGGCACAGCAGCCTTTATCAACACGTCAGCAGCCTCCCACACCTACCCCCCCCACACACACACACACACACACGATGAAGAGAGGTGCCAACACAAAACCATAACATGGCCACTCATTTTAGCGAATTGTTTTCCATGCCATTTTACAGGACTTCTAGACAGCTGTTGCTCACGGCGCATTTTTAGAATGACTCACATCTGTCGACATCCTGAACATGTCGCCTAACGACCCCTTTATGACTGAAACTCAAACAGATATAGATGTTTTGGTACTCCGTAATGTGACCATGCGTCCAGCTGCATGTATGACTGACCTGGTTGACAACCTGGCGGAGAATTAGGTCTCTATACTCGGGGCCGTTCCTCTTGATGGCAGTCATAAGCAGGTCGCAGAGGCGGTAGACGGTGTCGGGCAGCTCGTCAAGCAGGTGGAAGCAGCCTGGCAGCATGGTGTCAGTGAAGGCATGGAGCTCAGCGCTGTCCAGGGGCTCAGCCTCCAGAAAACGCTCCAAACAGCGAGCCTCCTCTTCCTCAGCTCGTTCTCGTGCTCTCCTCTCATCCTCCTCACGCCTGCGTGCTGCCTCCTGAGAGAACACACACACAGGGCAGAATTATTCATCAGCTACAACACTGCGTTTCTCATTAGAGCTAGAAGACATGAAATGCCTGTTCATGTGTGTTTGTATAATGGATATCTACAGATATATCATATAGACTCAGATTTTCAAAATGACAATTTCAGAATCAACTTGGGCTCTAGAATAAGTAATAGGCTTGTACAGCTCAGTATTAGCCTGTGTTCAAAATGACATACTCGTATAACGCACCAGTTTATACTGTATACTACATACTATTCCTCATAGTAGTATGCAGTGGTTGGTTTACTACACGGTCACGTGAATACCAGCCAGTTCATTTAACTTTTGGACGCAGATCTTTCAGAATGACATGTTATTTACTGTGCCCCAAATTGTGCTTTTGACTGCATTAAAGCCTTAAGCGTGTCCTCACGTTTCTTTTTGGCCTAAACACCAAAAGCACAATTTGGGG
>JAOUQW010000016.1:3389603-3399711 GCA_028565825.1 Olivaichthys viedmensis
TTACATTGCACAGCTGTGGTCACATACTGAAATTTGACCCGAGTGTCATCCAGGTATCTTTGGCATGCTGGAAATAGTCCATGTTGTTCACATACTAAACACCACCCAAAAGCAGTATGTACTACACAGTACGAGTACGATGCATAGTATGCCATTTCGAACACTGTATGTCTGTGTGTCAGTCTGCCCACCTCAGGAGAGTCTGAGCGCTGCTCCATGCTGACTTCCTGACCCAGAGACATGGCAATGGCCCTCATCATCTGGTCCTCTTCAGACATGGTGAATTCCTTTAGTGACACAAGCCACAGTGACTAATCATAACCCTTATGTGTATGTGTCTATGCTTGCCTGTGTTTGTGCGAAGCAGTGACAAACTTATTTAAATAATCCCGTGATGGTGTCTTACCCTAACGGCAGCACTGAGCAGTGGTGGCGGATGGGTGAGCAGATACTCGGTGGCCTGCTCCATGGTGGTGGTGTTGAGCAAAGCCTCCATGGCATGCTCTCTGGAGAAGCCCATGTCCATCAGCTGGAAAAAAATGACAGCCAGAACTGTGGAAAAACGTCCAATACAACACACATTTTCTGGTGCTTGTTCAAGGAACCAGCGAACCTTTTTAAGAACCCACCCCACGTTACCACCAGTTTGAGAGCTGAACCGTTTTGTAATCAGATTTGGGAACTTCCTAATGCAATCGTGATGATCTTACAAGCTGTACTTCTGCCTTTGAGAACATATTTTACCATCCAAAGTCAAATAATACAGCATCTATATGCAGTATCCTCATAGATCTGTTTTTATTGCTTGAAGCTATTTATTCCGTGTGTAGATACTCAAAGAAAGTAGCAGTAGCTTCTTTTTGTAGCTCCTATTTGTTTTGCAGGTAATTGAAACAAACGATTTACTTTCTCTAATTTTTTCCTAGCTAGCTTTAGCTAGCACTAGCTCTGGGACCAGGCCCTTGTCGGTGGTAAAGGGCTAACAAACATCAGAGACATACATTTCCAGCCCTAAAAGGAACCCATTCGCCTGTTACCTGTGTTAGCTGAGCCTGGTTGACCTGTGGTTCCCTGCGGGTGGTGGCACTGCTTCCGTCCTCCGTAGAGGCAGCAGCTGTGCCAGCACCGCCTACTGCAGTCCCCGAAGCACCTTCTCCCACTGTTGCAGCTGCTGGCGCTCCGCCAGCAGCTGCCACTCCAGCCGTGGAGCCTGCGTCCTCTTCAGCGCGAGTGGTGCCTTCCCGCTCCTTGGCTAGGTGCGCTCGGATGACGGGCTCGCCACGCAGTATGTGGCAAAGGATGGCCAGCATGGACTCGGCCATGCGCCCGCCATATACCTTTAGAGGCTTGCGGTTCCACAGGCTGCGGATGCAGTTAAAGGCAGCCTTGTGTGGGAGAGAGTCGAACAATTAGCAGCATGTGGTGAAATAACCAGTTTTGCACATTGCCATTCCATTTATTTATGCAGGCTCCACAATAGATATTAAGGATGTGCATTTTGGTTCGTCTATTGGGGGAGGATGCCAAAATGGGTCCAGATACATTTATTTTTATACTTCATTTTAGTTGAAGGTTTAGTCGTTAAGATTTCACAAATCGAAACTATCAGACATACTGCATATTAAACTGTACAATACCTGTAGTTGTGAATAAGAAAAATAGACATTCATCAACAATTTGGTTGTTTTTTCTAAATTGTTTACTGCCCCAGCACCAGTGTTCTAGTCGATTGTGGTCGTCACCTGCCAGTATTCGAGTACTTGTGCCCATCCCGAAAAAATATATTGACCATCAGCACAAATTTAATGAGAACTTTGTTCAAAAAGGTATTCTCACTTTCTGGGTGACGATGAGGAAACGCAGGGCGCTAAACTGTGGCGTGGTGGTCGTTGCTCCGGGCACCTTGGCAGGCAGCGAGTGGGGAGAGTCAAGCACCGTGCTGGGGTTCACCATCTTCTCCACCAGCATCAGCCAGGCATCGAGAAACTCTCCAGTCCCATCAGGCAGCTCAGTATGCTCCAGCCCCTCAGACACTGGCACCTTCCCTCCCATGGACAACGCCCAGTTAAACGTCCTGAGAAACAGAGCAAACAGGCGCAAGAAATAGGGGTTAAAGAATTAGAAGAACTCCTGAGCGCCATACGAGAGCTGGGGAGAGCAGCAAGACATTTCTCCACTTACTCAAATAGGGCATCATGGCCTCCAGAGCAGAAGAACTTCTGCAGCATCAGGTGGTAGGGGTACTTCCGTTCGTCAAACAGCATGGGCGAAGTAAATCCCACAGAGCAGATGAAGAACGTCAGTCTGAACAGAGTCAGACAAATCAACGTATTTAGAAGCATACAAATACAAAACACACACGTGCAGCAAAAACAGGAGACCGACGGTGTGTCTGTTGATACTGTACCTGAAGCGAGGTGTGGGGGTATATGGCGGTGGCTGCCAGCTCAGGCCCTTGGTGAGCAGTTTGGTAAGGGAGGAAGCAGTGGAACGGGCGGCTGGCGTGGGGGCAGTGCCTGTGTTTGTTGTGTGGTGTGAGCGGCGCTGACGGACAGGTGAACCCACGCACAGCTTCACCAGCAAACCAAACAGCTCGGCCAGAGCCCTTCCTAAACGAGACGACGCTGCAGGGGGAGAAGCAGACAAAAGCCGTTTAAAAGTGTGTGTTAACAGACCTAAATACCCTGTTAGTGCTCATCATCTTGCTCTAGATTACTAGGGTTGTCAAACTACGCGTTTGTATCATCTAAACCACGGAAGGTCAATACTGTCACTTTCCTAAGCAAAGAAATGTATCACTAGATTAAAATGATTCTGAAACAATAACGTTTTTAGCCAACGACCTTTTTTTTTTTGCTAGATATTACATTGCTTATGCTACCCAGAATCCACATAAAAATCTGCAACATTCAACTCCTCTTTATTTAATTTAAGCCCCTCAAACACAGTTCATCCGAATCCTAACCCACATCCTATTCACTACACATGCTTTTGAGAGTGCCATCATGTTATACCCTATGTAGCATGCACTACATGCCCAATAGAACGCCATTTAAGATTCAGCCACAGAAAAGGCGTGGCTCCAATAAGTGCTAAGTGTAATAGATAACTTTTGTTCCTTCATATTTAATGAGAAAACAATTTGAAAAATGTAAATAACAAAGGGTATGCTATAAATGACATGCATTTATTCAGACCACTTTTGGTCATTTAGCTTAAAAGTTTAGGAAACGCCTAGATCTAGATCTACACAAGGCAACAAAAAGTAGAAGATGGGATCTTAAATATTTACAAAATGTGTGTTTTTTGCCTTTGAATACATAAATATTATGAAAATTCAAATAGTATTCGAACACCAAAATTCTTACTGATTACTTTTTAGTGGCAATTACACCAAAATAACATCAAGGCCAAATGCCTGCCTTTGAGCATCGCTTTCTGCTTGACGATAAATGTCAAAACAAGGCTTTCTCTTCTTATTCGAGAGCCAAATAAAGCCATGTGGAAACAACAATTTGACCTAGATGCAGGGACTGACCAGAGAGCAGAGGTTTGATCTGCTTGATGCGCGTTGCCATGGCAGGAGTGAGTTTGGATTTGGCTTTTGGGTCAGCGGCTGTGGGCTCATCCGTCTCCATCGGAGCGAGGGAGTCTCCATCCAGCCCCATGCCCTCCAGCAGACCCTGTGGAGAGGGGTCCACACCCACAGACAGAGCCTCCGCCTCAGCTGGAGAAAACACAAGCAGAGGGAATTTAGTCAAGCATAGAGATAAAACACTTGAAATGAAAAGCAAATCGTGCAAAAAAAGAATACTAAGATTCAAGGGAAAGGGAAAGGACAAAAAAGACAGATAAGCAGAGGTTTATAAGGGGATGTTTTATGCAGAATCACCATGGGGCAGTGTTTTTTTACCGGTTCTCCGGCCTCCGCTCGTTGCCGTGCTGCTGGAGGGTTTTTCTTCTTTAGGCACCAGTTTCTGCATGTCAGTCTGGCCAAACTCACAGCCAGGAGGGAGACTGCAAACAAATAACTCAATACATAAAATCAGCCATCTCTGCACAGGAACAAAAATCACGGCTTCTGGACCAGATCCTAAAGCAAGGACGCTGTATACTTGCCACCAAGTAATGCCGACTACTAACAATAGTATTATTAGGACAAAATAGATCAGTTTTATGGTTCAGGAAAGGTTTCAGGTAGAAGCCGAAAGCAAGGCCTTCAGTGCACTTAAATTACTTCGAGAAACGGATGGTGGCAAAACAAAAAGATACCGAGATCAAACGCTCCCGCCATCAGCTTGAGCTGGTCTAGCTAGCTTACTTTTTCTGCTGCACAGCCAACGTCAAGCTAACCTAGCTAAACAACGGCTTTATGTTCACACTCATTTCAAGTGAACAAAGATTCGGATGCTTCAGCAAAGATAAGCTCACTAACATTTAGCATGCCAGCTAGCTTTGAGATGAATCCAAAGCTAAAAATTTTCTATAAAATGCATTTCTGGCTTTGGAAATGGGTAGAAAACAACACCCTCTACTCCGTCAGGGTATCGGGTTTCCCCCAGGCAGTGTTTTGACCAGTCTTTTGAGTTATCTAGTGCGCTTGACGCATATCTGGAGCTTCAAATGAAGAAAGAAAAAAAAAGTGCAGGGGAAACACAAGAGCTATAGCAGTGGTTGGGGGAGCAAGTAAATAAAGGTATAGCTTGGAATCGGTCAAAACATTAATTAAGCAGGCGGACATCTAGTCCCATTGCATGGTTTTGAGAGAAACAAAGAACATGAGCAAACCACGAAAAGGAGTCTTTATTCCTAAATTCCTCATTTTCCTTGCAATTTGGTATAGGTGTAGCAAAGTGAGAACTGAAAACTATGCATCACATGTATATACAGCACAAATTGTATACTAGCTACACATGAAGCCATTTTCTCTAGCCGAGTATCCTCGTACAGGTTCACTCCGTTATAACAAACAGTCTCATGGCTTTAGTTTCCAAAGAGGACACAGGCGAGGCACTACCATATTCAGTTACAGTTTCAGCCACAGGAGGGTGAGATGGCAGAGGGCTTGCTGAGTGTAAGGCGAGTGGAGTGCGGTGCTGACCTGTTGGGTGTGCAAAGGGACAACAGCACGGTGCTCTCCCACACCAGAGAGCAGTAGAGCTGACTCAACTTATTGAGTACGCTCAGCCCCAGCTGGGAGCCCCACTGGTTCACTGAGATCGCCCGGATCTCGCTCTGAGGGGTGGAGAGAGAGAGAGAGAGAGAGAGAGAGAGAGAGATACTGTTACAATAGCAGCACTCCTGGTCACTCCAGCAGTAAAGATAACACGTCCTTTCTGCCAAACAGGGTGATTTTTTGTTGTGGCTTTTACGCTCAAAATCCTACCTGTCCGACTCTGCAGGTGTGGACGAACATGAGGATGTACGCGTGTGCAGCGGTGAGCGCGTGCAGGAGAGGTGTAGCACGAGCAGACAGTGTGGCATCGGTGACGTGGCCAGCGTTTGCCAATTCTCTCAGTAGAACCGAACCACCAGGCTCCTCGATGGGCCGATGGAGCGGCTCCAGAGCCGACAGGATGCTGTCCAACTGGCAGAGTCCCTCCTGCAAGACCTTTGGCTCGTGGGATAGAGTCTGAGCCAGGCACAGAGTGGGTTTACAGACTTTCTGTCATAAAATTGGATTTACGAAGAAAAGACATTTTAAGGACTTTATGGAAGTACCCCGAACATGTCATTTGAAACTGTTATAGATAATCAATGTAGAATAATAAAATGTTTAATAGAGGGTTCTTGCCCTTTCCTTGTCAAGAAAATAATAATAAATCCAGACCTTTTCAATACTTTTTTTTTTTACTTTCCAGACTTTATGTTCAGTTTTCTTGCTATTTCCTTGTCAAGAAAATAATAATAAATTCAGACCTTTTCAATACTTTTTTTTTTTACTTTCCAGACTTTATATTCAGTTTTCTTGCTATTTCTGCTAAAGGTCAGTAACTATTATGAAAAGGGAAAAACACGAAATGTGATATTCTCAGTCTCCCTAACGCATGAGGGAATGTTGAAAGACAACAGATTTAGAACCTTAGTGTCTTGAGGCTATATTACTTTGACAACAAATATCCATACTCATTTCACATTTACAGGTCTAAAAATGAGCGTCTTTAACTTGTATACGTTGCCAGACCTGCACAAGAACCCTGTAATGTGTTTTTAATGCTCGAGAAACGACTCGCATCTCTACACCTTCATTAAAAAAGTGATAGGATCTATTAATATGTATGACGTGAAGCCCGTTTCGTGACATCACAAACTGAGCTCATATATAACGCTACCCCATATTAGTTTTTTTTATGCAAGTATTGAGAAAGTCTGTTTCCAATACAAAAAAGTGACCATTACTGTGTTCGCAACTTTAACTCAAATGCCAATCTACATCATCAGAATCAGCCATCCAAGAGATGTTAATCATTTAATCACGTTTTTGAGTTCAGGGGTACTTGAACAAGTCTCAACCCAACAATGGTATTATAGGCAGTGTAAATACTTCAATTTCAGAATTATTATGGTAAATATTATGCAACGGTAATCTCACCAATATGGATTTGCATACGCCAGCAACAGCCTGGCAGGCAGCAGATGTGGGGAAGTCTATGGGCAGGTTGGGAAGTCCCAAGATTGACACCAGGGGTAGAAGGCCTTTCTGGTTCACAAACTCTTGACAGTGGTCGTCTGTTGTGTTGTTACTCAAAATGGACTCCACAAACTTCATCTTAATGGGAGAAAGAGAGAAAATGCAATCAGTCTCTATACTGACAGCATTCACAACTAAACCGAAAATGTTTTTTTCGTAAACAACTATGTCTTTTGATGAAAAGACACTGCTCTCCTGTGAAGTAAATAACTGATGCTGATTTAAGAGGCAAAACATAATCAAATTAGATGCAGTCCTTGGATGTTGAGCAGCCATTTCACCATTAGCTGACGCCGCACTTACCACATTGAGAATGTAATCCATAAGAGGAATGGGGATCCGCTCTTCCGTGCCAACCACTCTGTGAAAACACGATCCATTTTATTCACAGAGGCCAAGGCAGTTCCACCAGCCCCTCGCCTACTACAAATCAATATACGGGCAATATTTCTCTCTCAAAAACATCTGCAATCAAACCAGCCATGATTTTAAAGCACTAACTGCCTGCTGCTCTCTGGTTCCCCCTGCTGTTGGGTGAACGTGTGTAGAGCCTCTTCCTCCTCCTCATCCTCACTGGAGGCTTCCTCCGCTGCATGGTTGGAGCGAGCCGGAGGTACCGTAACAGTCCCGTCTGCTTTCTGAATGGAAGGCTTCTGACAGATGTACTCAGGAGCTCTGCCCAAGTTACAGATCTCTTCCAGCAACTGATGGACAGATGACATTACATAAAGACAATCCCAGTTAAGAAAAAGAAAGAAAGAAAGAAAGGCAAGTGCACCAAAACCAAAATATGAACCATTAGCCACCCTACCTTGATGATAGCTGTGGTGGCATCAGTTTTCAGTGTGGGCTGGTGTCTCATGAGCTCATCCACAGCACTGCCCAAGTTGGAGGCAGTATCCCCTGCAACAAAAGCACACAACCCTCATCTCCAAACTACTGCCTTGTCCTAATGTCTTACCCTGTGTTCACACGGCAGCGATTTTCTCACCCAAAACGCTATCGGTTGGTTGCTGGTAGGCCTTCCTAAGAAGTTTACTGCGGGCTGTGTGTGTGGATAGACGCACGTCATATGTTTAAGTTGTTGAGTATTTGCTAGAGTTTTATTCCCTATATGGTCAAAACCAATAACATTAGCAATGTTTTTATTGTAATTAATAGTTTACACAGCAACACTAGTTTTCTTACTTTACAATCCATTACAGGCTCTTAAATGCACTAATCAAACTCACCCAGGATCCCTACCATTTCAGAGACGTTTCTCAAACAATTATTTTATTTAACCCTGATATATTTGAAAAATGACAAAGACGGATAATATTTTAGAGTGGGATTAAGGGTCCAGCATCCCACGGTCCTCTCTCCCATTAGTGGTCACTACATCACTTCGCTTCTTATTAAATTAAACTCAACTTTATTACATCACTCAGACCTTCCACTTTCCTGTAATTGTAAATCACCAACTCTCACTGAAACGACCAACTTCCGTACGCGTCGTCACATCGCTGCCAGTGTGAACCCAGGGTTAACTAGTTCATCTTACAAGTACAACCACATGTCAATCAACATTCCACTTTGATGAACATCACCCTAAATGTATTAAAAGTTGACTAAAAGCTCGCTTTCATTTGCAGCTCCAGCACTAGTAATGCTGAGCTATAGCCTCTCTAAATAAGGCATTGTGTCATTGCTCTGCTGCTGTGCCACTCACCCAGCGGGTCAGAGCTGCGGCGGCGACGCATGGCCGGCAGATAGTCGGGCGACAGTAACACCTTGAACAGGCGCTCAAAGGGCTGGCACTGGACGAACGAGTGCAGGCCACGGGCATTTAGGCACAGGGCACTGAAGACATTGGGCAAGGAACCCAGCACCTCTCGGGTGGCAGGGACCTGCAGAGACAGAAACTGTGAGAGAAAGAATCGGAGAGAAAAAGCAGAGTAGGGGAGGAACATGAGAGAGAGGATCGAGGGAAGATGCCAGGAACAAGACCGTCCAACAGGTGTGGTGTGAGCTGCTGAAGTGTGAGGTTTGGGAAGTTAATTGGAAAGATCTGGCAAAGAAAGAGTGAATGATACTGTGAAAACAAACAAAAATGCTATGAGAAAAAAAAACAAAAAAAAAACCTGAGTGGGTGGTGAGACAAGATGTCCGTTCGCCCAAGGCTTGCTAACAGAGGCGCTGTTATACTCAAACATGCAGAACTGAGGAAACGTGTAGGTTAAACAGAAAACAATAGAGAAAAAGAAAAAAAAAATTTTTTTTAAACCTAAGGAAGGGAGGGAGAAGCAGAGTGAGAGAGAGAGGGAAGGGGATTGAGATGCCAGACTCACATCTTTGATGAGCAATGCATGTAGCATGACATCCGTGAGGCCGTTGTCCTGCAGGGAGGAGAGGAGCGATGGCTCCTGGAACACGAACACCGTCACCACCTCCGTTGCTGAGAGAGAGAGAGAGAGAGAGAGAGAGAGAGAGAGAATGAGAATGAGATTGCCTTCAGTACAGTCGTGCGCTTTGTAGGTGGGTAAATCAACATAGTAAAGAACGGGCTTAAACATCTGACATGGCGTCAAAACAAGGCCAAATGTTTTGAAACCCCCCAAAAGGAGAGACAGTAAAGAAATCCAAGTTAGCAAATGAGAGCTCAGTCTCTAATATCGGAATTTTTTAAAACTTTGGCGATTTCCACTGTTACAAGTCGATCTCGCTCTTGTTCTCAATCCTAAAAGTTTCTTGTACGAGTTTTGGCCTCAATTTGTTGAGCAAAAAATCTAGTGAAATCACGGACTAAACATAACATAACATGAGGGGTATTAGTTTTCCATGCAAACACGTGATGAGGCTTTTGAATTTTAGTCTGACCTCAAAACAATTAGATTCTATTACAATTCTTTAAGAGACAACTGAATGCATCATGAAAGCTCAAATTTTACCATGATTATTTTGGTACGATTCAGAATTATTTTTTATAAATACATAAATGTGACTAGAGGAGCTTTTTACACACTAGTGGAACACACCTCTCAGCCACAAACTATCAGCAGAGTAAAACAAACACATGAACATGAAACACTTGAGTTGACTTTTTACTGCACTGTCTCAGTCTGCTCACAGTCCTTGGAGCCTGCTACAGAGTTGTGAACAGACAATAATACATTTTAAGAACACCACAGGTGCCCTTGCTTCGTGTGCTCACCCAGGAGGAAGAGTGAGGGGCCATAATACTCGGCATTACTGATGATGTGCTTCAGCGAGGTAGGCAGGGACCCATCCATCACTGTAGATAGACAGGCATTGTCAGTCATTCATAGCCCGTAAGCACATAACTAACACACACACACACACACACACACACACACACACACACACACACACGATGGGCCTGCACACTAACGGCTAAAATGATAATCATGGTTATTT
>JAOUQW010000016.1:3399986-3413537 GCA_028565825.1 Olivaichthys viedmensis
ACACACACACACACACACACACACACACACACGATGGGCCTGCACACTAACGGCTAAAATGATAATCATGGTTATTTTGCTAAATACTGAAACCACAATTATTTTGCCAATTTTAGAACAAAATTGTATATTGTTTTATTTTATTGTTATTTAAAAGTTTATTGCAGCGTGGTTATATGAACAGAAAAATCACCTTTTCTTGCACATTGTACATGTTAAAGTGACGAAACAAATAAGCCACCACAGAATGCAAAAACAGACAGTTCAAACATATGAACAGGACACTCGTGATTTAAAGGCAGCAGAGTCAATACAAAACAATATCAAACGTTAGCCAATTAGCCAAACTTAATCGACTGCAATACTGGTGAGCTTAGCTTATGTTTAATTAAACGGGGCAGCAGAAGTCGTGTTTACGATTAAAATACTAAGAACTGTGCAGTCCTTGTACGCAAGTGAATGGTATCCCGAAGCATATCAAAAGATCCTCTCACCATGGCGTATGCCGTCTGAAAAGGCCGGGTCCTGAATGGCTTTCTTCAAAAAGTTTAACATGGATTTCAGCAAAGCTGCCCTCTGCGGGATGCACTGCACACCTGTAACACAGTAAAACAAAGCCCGTTGCTTAGCCGCCTGCTCACTGTTGGGCATGAAGTCTGAGGCACAGGCTGCTAGGAAGTGTTCATTCACCTGCTCTGGGTGCGCTCACTGTGCTGCTCTGTGCACAAGGGTCGGAGTCTGTTCTGGAGCCTGTGGAAGTCGAGGGCCCTGGGCTGCTCTCCATGGCAACCTCAGACACTGCAGTAATACCACCATTTAGAGAAGCGTTATATTATGAATATGACACCGGAGGACAACAATCGTTTCTATCTTAGTCTATTGCCGTTCAAACTCTTTAAATCTTATTCTTAATTCCTGCTAAATGCATCACTGCAATATTTAGCTAAAATGCATCGTGTTACCATATAACAGTTACATCAAATCAGATTGGATATTACATTTGAAAGTACAAAAAGGAACTGACTGTCCATGTCTGTGTCCATGTCCTCAGTTTCAGCAGCTGTACTGGGCCTCTGGATCTTTGGCTTGATGACAAAAGGGCACTCTTTCCTTGACAGGTCCACTTCATGCTGCACAGACACAATAGAGTCAGATGAGAGCGAAAGCATGTTCCATTTACGAAGATCTTAGCGCGAGAGCAGAGCACACGTTTCTGCTGTTAGAAATAGGAAAAATAATCGATTCTTGGATGAATCATGATTATCTGTTGAACGATTCAGCATCGACGTACAAAACGTCAGAACCGAACATTTACATAGGATTGGGCTTAAATGTTTTTAAATAAAAAAAATAAAAAAAAGTCAACAGTACCAAACATTTTTGATGAAAAATAAACATGAGCTCGGGCTGAGATCCAGTTCAAATATAATCCAAGATTAAAATGACTTAAAATGATTATTATTTGAATGCATTTATTCAAAGCCATTTTACGACAAAAGGTTGAAAGAAACCAGCGTTTCAACAGATGCATTGTTGGGCGACTAAAAGTTGAACAATGAATCTTAACCATTTGAACGTGGATTTTTTGCCTTCCACTATATATGAACATTTGAATAGTAGCCTTCATTCTAAACGCCCCAACAGAAATACATTAAGCCCAGTGTTTTAAAAGCAGCAAGTGGTCAATACTGAAATTAATCATAACGTAGGCTATAGGAATCAAATCATCGAGATGCATCAATATGCATAAAGAATCGTTTTATAATTGCATCACAGCACCCTGAATCAAAATCAAATCAAATTGAATCATGTAGTCCCTAGAGGTTCACACCCCTATTAGCTAAGCTGAGTGCACGTACCTCAAGTCTGCAGATGAAGATGGAAAGGCCGCTGTGGGACTGAAAGGCAGCCATGTCCAGATTGGTAATGAGGTCCACGACACGCACTGCCCGCGTCACAAAGGTGATCTGGTCCTGCTCGTCCCCCAGGAACTTGATCACCTAGAAAAGGGGATACATGTATTATAAGACTGCTTGAAGCAAAGCCGTCATACATGAGAGAAGACGAATTCAAGATGTACAGAGAAAAGTAAATAAAAATAATAATAAAAAAAGAAAGGAACACAAACCTTCAACAAGGCCTCCATCATCCCACAGGAGACCAAGGCCTCCCCACCAGCATCATAACTGGCCAAGTGGTACAGAAAGGAAAAGAGAGCCGTGGCAAACTGGTGCGGGTACGGCTCCATCAGTGGGTCTGATATTCCGACAAAGGTAGAAAAGGTCAAATTTAGTTGAGGTACAGTAAATCATTTGAAATGTTATCTCGACAACAGACAGCTTACTTCCTTACCGATCATGGCTTGTATGCAGTTGCGGACCAGCACAGGTAAGAAGCCGTGGTAGGAAGCTGTGCCGGTGCAATCGATTATATTTGACAGTTTAGGAGTCCGCTCCAAATGGACTATGGACGTCAAAGTGCGCAAGGAGGCAGCCTTTATGTCCTGTGATAAAGATGTAGATTTACCAAAACACTGCAGAGTTTAGTGGTTAGAACAGAGCATCACTCAAATGTTTCAAAAAGTTTTAAGTCAATCATTGGCTTGGACAAAAAAAAAAAAGGATTTTCCCCAAGTAGAGATGGGCACGAGTACTCAAGTACTTGCAAGTGACAATTATTGATCATGACAACACCATAAATCCATTTTATTTTTTAAAAATCATGCAACTATATTAAATACATTTGACATTGATGGAAGCCCAAACAAAACAAATCCTTCCAGGACTGAAGGCATAATCTTAATGTCAAATTGTGTTATTGTTTACTATGGGTGTAGAAATTCAAATACCAAAAAAATGAACCATTCGAAATTAAAAGCTGCATCACCCATACTCCCCTTCATCTCATCAAAGGGGGATTTTATTAGACTTTTTTATGGAAAGCCCCGTCAATGATCAAAACGAGGAATCCTAATGCCTCATATCAGAGTAGTGGGAGTCGAGGTGGAGGTGGTTATGCTATTCACACACCCATGCTCAAGAGACTTTTGGCTCGTAAAATTCTAAAAGTTGCTGGTTCTTCTTTTGTTTAGAGGGCTGGTGCAGCAGGCATTCAAAGAGTCTATCCGAGATCTCATACAAATTACAAAAAAAAAAAACCCCTCTGAGCTTTCATTGTGTTGGTCCCCTGCAACAACTATTTAACAAAATCGATAAAATCCGATAATAAAAATAGTTGGCATCGATTTTCATTATCGATTAGTTGGTCCATGTTATGAAGCACGCCACAGCACTACGTCACTTCATTTAGACTAAAAACGCATTTGATGGAAAATTGCGGAGAACATTAGAACAGAGAAAACGGTAAATAGTTCGACTCATTCATTGATTTGTGGCCAACATGAGAAACAGTGGAAGCTTAATGTCCCAGGTTGAACCATGCTTCTTATTCTGTTGAGTTGATAACTCGATAAGTTGAAAATGACTGAACATGGTCTCAAATGAATGATTAGTTATAATGACGTGTCATGAAGCTAAACTCATTTACAGTTTCTTTTATTTGGCTTTTGCATATTTTATTCATAATTAATGTCCTGTGTTAATGTATTTATGTGGATCAGAATGTGCATTATGCAGTGTTGGGCAGTAACAAATCAATGAGCTTGTAAGTGGTTTAATTATTTTTACGACCCACTGGCGTTGATAAAAGCTGCATCGCTTAATTTTCTTAACGTACACAATATATATTTTTAACATTTCTTGTGCGTCAGGTCATTAAGTCGACATTCTGATTTCGGTTACCATCGAGGTTGATGGGAGTCGATCCCAAAGAGTCGATTCCCTGATTCCAGGCATTAAAAACTAGGTCAACCCCAAAGCTTTGGAGTCGATTCCACACAACGAAAATGATTCGCCTCATGCAAACACGACAAGCAAAGTGAATTTAACATCCAAGTGTTTCAGTTAGCGAGACAGCCAGTGGATATTGGCCCTGATTTTGAGTTTGACTGGTCGGAATTGAACAAATCAGGGCTTGAAATGCAGCGAAGACCCTCTCCCTGCGATTGGTCCATTAATCACACTGACATGTAGTCGCAAAAAAGTGTGCGGAATCAGTAAACAAAAAAAAGAAAAGAAGGAATATCGTGACCTTACGTTTGTTTGGGTGTCTGATTTGAAAACAGTGCTCGCCATAAGCACTTCATCATAATGTTCTCATGCCGTGACAGATTGCCTGATGTCAGTAATCTTGTATTGTAGTTAGTGACCTGTTATTTAATTAAGCCTAGTTAAGATTTCTGTCGTAGTATTAGTTTGCCTAAATTGTTGTCTTATCCTCCCCGGGGTGTTCATCCTTATATAATACGTTACTTTACTGTACTAGCTCTTTGCTCATCTTCCCACAGAAAACGTGAAAATAACATGAAAACATTTGATGTAGCCTAGCTAACAATAATAATAAACTTCTACCTTCATACTTGTTTTGTTATTTATGTTAATTTCACGTAAGTGCCGGTACAAACTAAATGCCATTTTGTATTTTATGTGTTTCTTTATTATGAATTTAGAATTTATTATTTAAAACATTTTATGAGCACCCCCCCCCCAAAAAAAACCAACATTTTGTTTAAAGAGGACATCGTGCATTACATTTGATTGAAGTGCCGGAAATAAATATTTTTTGGCATCTAATATATTTAAAATATATCAACTTTTGTAACTTGTAATTTTATAGTGTACATATCAAAAAGGAGGGCTGCTTATTTCTTTGGACAGCTATTGTCCCACATTTGGAGCTTCTTGGCAGTTTGTGACGTTTCACTTACAACATCTGGCAAACTGGTCAACTTTGAGGTCACTGGTTTGTGTTGCACGCACTTCCCACATCTAACCAGCAACATAACGAACATGCTAGCACATAGAAAGAAATTAACCTCAGCAAAGAGTCTTAATACCGGCCTGTTTTCCCCTCACAGAACCGTAATTAGAAATACAACACAAGTCTTCATTGCTACTGATCTCCAGCCATTTTCAGTAGTAGAAGTCAATTCTTGAACTAAAATACAAGATGTTAAAAATAGACCTCATTTCAGTTTAATAAGATTACAGTTTTGCACGAGGACATGTTACTGTGCAATCGTTAGTTTTGAAATTAATTTATCTTTCTGAGCCATATCAAGCTGTGTAGTATATATGAGAGTATTGTAGAATCAATACTTGTTTTTTTTACACATAAAAATAAAAAATAAAATAAAATCTTGGCCGCAGAACCTGAAAATGCGTGTACCGTTACACCCCCAATAGAACCAATTGTTTACAGTGGCATTGGAAGCTGGAAAAATCTAATCGACAGATACTGCACGGATGACAGGCACAAATGTCAGAGTCAGAGACTGGAGCTTATTCCAGGTCAAAGTACAATCAGCTATCTAACTATGGCTTCAAAATCATGCAGTAAAGCTGAAACAGTTTGTCAAAACTGAGCGACATACCATACAAGCTGTCGTATTACTACTGGTGCAACATGCCAAGAACAACGCACCATCACCTCACATTTACACACATGTTGAGGGAAAACGATTACGCTAGCCAGACTCAAATAATGGTTTTTACCACTGCGAGGCGTATGTGAGAAGCTGAGAAAACAAACGCCGCGAATAGCCGAAATATTTGTTTAGTCAGGGATGCAAACAGCTTATATAGTCGACAAACCCCAACCCAAAGGGACTCAAGTACCCGCTCAGTTTCTCCGTCAAGTACTCAAGGTGTTTAAATGACCTATTTCCAGGTCACACTGCTAAGATGACGGCATCTGCGTCAGTCAAGCACATTTAGGAACAATTATTTTTGGATAATTGTGTCATAGTGATAATGTGACAGCTGGCACATTACGATCAGGGAGTGAGGAATGGAGAGGTTTCTTACCACCAGCTGTTTGTCTGTGATCTGCAAAACATCCACCAGCTCCTCAATCAGCCCGTTGTAGAGTATACTGTTGGCCGACTCCTGGAGGGCATTGGAGTACACTACAAAAATACCAGCACAAAACATCCACCTCAGCAGATGTGCGGCGTGGGATCCCAACACTCTTTAATGAAAATAAATGGTGCCCTTATTTTGGTCAGAGCCTGAGAGGGCACTCACCTAGTATGGAGATGGCATGCAGTCTGGCCTGCACGGCCTGCAGTCTCTTCTTGTGGTTGGAGAAGCCGTGTGCCAGGCGGATGTGTGTGAACAGCAGGGTCTGCTTGTCTTTAGGGATGTTGTACATGACCGTCAGCGACTCCATGATCTCGGACGGACTTTCTGAGATCTGAGTGCACGCCAGGGAAAGGTTGCAATTAAATTCAAGAGCCAACCAATAAGGCCATTAAGGCTTCCGGCACAATAACTGGTAGTAACAGGAGCTCACCTTATCAAGTTGTTCAATGTGGATGTAGTGTAGCGTGTTGCTGCTGGACTGTTAAAAGAGAGCAACGAAAAATATTCATGTCTTATGGCTTAGAGAGGGTAAAGCCAATAGTAAATTATCCTCAACTGTGTCCAATACAGTACGAGCAAGTAATGAACGGCTCATAAAAAACAATGAGTCCATACCTTCTTCTCCACTTTGACCTCAGAGCTAGGCTCAGCATAGAACTCAAAGTGTAGAGTGGTGGCACTAGGTGGGTACTTCTGCACAGATATGGAGGAAATTATGAGAAATTAACTAATCCTAATCCAACGTTAGTCAGTCAGGTTAGTCGTATTAAAATGTCTTGTTTTGCCCCTCCATGAGACGCATTGCAAATATCATTTGCTTTATCAGATACTTGTAAAAATGCCAGATTCCAGACGTTCTCATTCTAGCACATGTGCCAAAATCTGGTTTGCATATTTTGCATCACTGATCAGCTCTTGTTGATCAGCCAGATGGACGAAGCATTGACTGATCCCCGATCACATATTTACACCGAAAAACATCTAATTGCAATCTGCACTCAGTCAATCCCTCCACTCCAAGTACAAGGGCTTACCGTCATGGTCAGATCTCTACAGCACTCGGCCAGACCAAAGCCGTTTTCCTTCCCGCCCCAGCTCTACGGAGAGATCAGGTAAAACACGCTTAGAAAGCATATAATGGATAAAGGAAAACAACCTTCAGCCCTTCACCCCCCCAAAAAAAAATTCAGTGAACTGAATCCACAGCACACTTGAACACATGCACCTTTTACTAAGGCAGCTGAAGCATGTAATCAGTAAACACTAAAATGGTCTCGGCCAGAATTACACAGAACCTGCTGGCGCCGAGACAAACAATCCACTTTGGTGGAAACAGTAAAAGATGACCGCAGGAAGCTGTTCCTACCTCAGCCAGGTGCTGCAGGCGAGCAAGCAGAGGGCTTCTCTTGTCCGAGCCCAACCTGGTGATGTAGTTGGAGCGCTTGCTGAACACATACAAGAGGTTCAGCACAGACAGCACCACCTGCATGTCACATGATGCTAAAAGCGTGGTCAAATGCTGCAGGGGTAGAGGAAAACAGGACAAATGGGCACATAATGGTATAGTTAAGGTTAACTGATAAGACTGATAACAGATGGTGTTCATATGGGATGCATAAATCCTGTAGTACCTCTATAGAGCTGTAGAGGTGCCGGGAAAAGCTGTACTCTATTAGCAGAGCCGTGAAGTTGAGCACTGCCAGCAGCAAGGATTTGAGCTGCCCGTTGTCTGGTCGGTCACACACCAGCATCCAGGACATGTTCTCCACCGTCTGGCCCGCATCGCAGAGGATCCCATCAAAACGGTCCAAGAGATCTACCCAGTGATACAGCTCACACTGCCAGGAAACAGAAAGAACTGTAAGAAGACCATAGATAGAACATGGGTATTGCTCATACGAGCTCTGGGTTCCGTTATCACCTTTCCAATGTTCCATGTTTTGATGTGCTGCAGCTCCAGGAGCAGCTGCTCATCATTGCATCCCTTTAGCTTTTCTATAAGCGCCCTGCAGTCAGCAGGCTGAGGGGAGAGAGACAGCGTCAAGCACTTGGCTTATAGCAGAGAGACCATAAAGCAGACATGCACACAAGCGTCATGCATTCATACTCAGGCTACACAATACATTGTTTGTTAATCATAATCGAGATATTGTCCTTTGCAATGCTGACATCGCAGATGCCTGCAACATGCAAATGAGCTTTCAAACAACCTTTTTTTATTAAGTTCTGTAAGCATTATGTAACCAATATCAAAAGGTTACAGATACATTTTCTGTAGGATTAAAAATAAATAATAATTACCAAATTATCACAGGCCAATCTTTAACCACGATGCATCACGAGTATCTTTTTAAACGTGTAGTAATATAATCGCAATATGCCATTCTCGCCCGCATCGTGTAGCTCTAATACGTACATCACACTCAGGATTATGGCATACAAACATCTGTGCATACTGACCGCTTCAGTGGGAGTTTTCTTTAACTTGCTTCTGTCGACCTTCATGGTTACTAGTTTTTACACTCTGTTCCTGCAGTCAACAGAATTTACAAGTGTGTCAATCCTTGAGAGCACAAAATATGAATTACTCTACAGTGTTTTATAAGTCAAATATTCACTGTAAACCTCATACATGTTCAGTAAATATACAACATATTGAACATGATCATATACACAAGTAGAAAAACAACTTACGATAATTAATTTGGCAATTCCAACTTAACAGCATCTTTCAGATGTAATACCTATAATGAAGGACAAAATGTTAAACTGATGCTCACTGTGACATGGAAGGAAAAAAAGTAACCTCCAACTTTTTGAGGCTTCATGCATTTTAGGGGGCATAGCCAGGATTCAGGATTGGGGCAGAACTACAAATATACACAACCCCTTTCACATGTTCTGACAACACTCAGTCTAAACAATACAAGCTATTTATTTGACTTAACACCGCTCCAACATTTTAAGCACCAACACTCAGAGGTGAATCTGTAAATTTGCTCTCAGAGGGACGGAGCAAATCTGCTTATTCATGAGCCGAGTGCTGTAAGAGTAGGCTTGCGCAAGTCACTCTGGGTAAGAACGTCTGCCCAACAACTAAATGTAAAAGAAGAGTGATCAGAAAACATCTTGAGCACTGTCATCTAAAAGCTATGATGCTCCCAAGCAGCCAATTCATGGTGTCTTATCTTATGTATTCCCTTCAGTATAAACTGACACATGCGCCTCAAAACACAAAACATGATATTGTTACGTTTATGATGGTGAGCATGGGTTTTCTGTTTTTAATCTCTCAGACCTCCTATTCCATTACAAGAGCTTGGCTCAACAAGGAGGACCTGATTTTATACCATTCTGGGTCTAAGAACTAAAGCAAGTCATTAGAGAATGTAGCACTGCAGGCTTTTTGTGACAAATGTGGAAACTTCAAACAACTTAAAAGCAGTTAGCAGGACAAAAGAAGGAGCTTTGTTTGGGTTTGTCGTCATTGATGCTGTGCCTAAACACCCCCGCCAATAACGTGTACTGAGGTAAATGATAACTTTACAAGGCCAGAACTTCAAAAAAGATGTGCAAGAACCAAATTAATTGCATTAGACAGAGCATATTCATTACAGTTCACCGACATCGGAAAACCAGACTCGGATTAAAATATCCCACAGCACTGCCTGATTTCGGTTTCAATTCACAATACTTCAGAGTCACATGAACGGGCTCCAATTTAGCCATATTGGTCATGATAACACACAACCACAGGGTCTGCATTTCCTCCAAGGCTGTAAAAACGCAATGCAAAACTCTCGTTCTGCACAATTTGCTGTTTATAGATTGCAGGCAGGTGAGGGCAAACATGGATTCAATCCTAATGAAGACTAAACATCAGCTGGTACTCCATGTCATTAGAGCTAAAATGGGAGACACTGACGTTACCGAGGATTCAGCAGTATTTAGCATTGCATTCATAGATGCATCAAATCTATTCATTGATCCGTCCTTGGAGAGAATACATCCACCTTCAGAAACCAAAAATCATCCTGTGAACTATGAAATATGAACTTCACTTAAAAAACTTGTCAAATCCAGAAAATATATTGGCATGAAGCAATAATCCAATCAATTTAAGCACTGTGTAAATGAGCAAATAGACCAAATGCCACCGCAATGCTCCCAAATGTGTACACGGAGAATGCAGTACTTCAGTTAGCAGCAACACTATCCAAATGCCAGAAATTGCTGGGTCGTATTGATAAGCCACTCTTTTTGTGAGTCTTGGAGGCAACACAATGGCTATTATGCTAGCGGTCCACTCCACTGCAGCTAAGTTAACTGCAATGCAACAGCAAAAATGCACTGACGTGCGCTGTGCGTTAGCTTAGCTACAGCTGGCTAACCCTAGCTTGCCAACAAACGACGTTAAGTCTACCAACTAGGCAACAATTGTTTTGGTGGCGGTGTAAGACAAACAATGGCCGGAAAACATACGACATACTCAAAATTCAATTGCAACGGCGAAAACAGTGGCTAGCAAGTCATTTGTTAGAACATGGGGTCACTTAGCAGTGGCTAGCTAGCGTTAGCATAGACGGTTAGCGTTCCACAACACAGTAGCGAGCCAAGATTACACATAAACACATGACGAGGAACAACAGATCAAGTGAAAGCGGAACGATCGCATTCAATAGCCAGACTCGCAAAGAATGTCATTAACCATCAGCTAGCATGCTACATAAACGAGCATCGCGTCGAACTAGCTAGCTAGGCTAACTGCTTGAACCGTTAGCCTAGCTAGCGAGCTAAAAGTGCTATCGGCGATTGATCTCTAGGATGTCAACACAATCTCACAAATTCTTCCGGCTCCTGTACAAATATCGTTGGCCAAAAGAAAAACCGTTTTGACGAATTTCAAGCAAACAATTAAAATGCACGTCGACCAGCTGCGCAAGTAGAAAAAGCTCGTTGCTTAACGCCGGCATCTCAGCCGTTTCCGTCTCGGCCAACACGCTCTTGTTTGTCGAAATCGAGCGGCCGGCTTACACAGAGGCCTACTAAAGCCCGCACACACGTCTAATTATCGCAGCCGTATCTCCGAACACGTGCATTAATCCGTCGTCGGCGACCGTCGCATCATGCTACGATACATTACCGGTACGTACGCGGCGAATAAAGGTTCGTGTGTTGCTCACAATCGGGCTTCATAAGCAGGAAAATCGGCAGACAGATGCTCGCACACAGGGCTTCCGACATGCGCTCTCCGGCAGCTTTGCTGGTTGGTTAGCTGAGTGAGAAACGCAGAATATCTCGCTGAATCATTCCGCACACAGGCCTGAGCAATACCACTCCGATCAGCCCGGTTCCTCACCGCTGCTGCGCCAGTGCCTGAAATAAGCCGCCACGGTGCGGTATCCGGGTTACGACCGTCTGGTTTATACGGTTTAATATGGTTTAATACGGTTTAATACGGTTTAATACGGTTTCAGGCCAGTGGAGTTATTCAAAAGTTCTCCGACATAAAAACGAGTTTGGGATTTAAGACTTTATACTCGTCAAGTTTGCATTCCCGACCCCAACTTCCCACCCAACAGTTACTGCGTATATACTCTAGCATACAATCTATTTGTTAAGCAAAAATGCGATGTTTATATTATTCAAGAATTTGCGCACTCTTCGTTTCGAAGACGCAATATATCCCCATACTGTTGCAGTCTAGTTTTATTCAGATGCTATAATAATAATAATAATAATAATAATAATAACCTAAGTATATATTAATTTATTCTAAATATACCACAAGCACTGGAGAGCAGTCTTTAGAATAAGCACGTAAACCCACATTTCTCGTGCGAATCAAGTCGGTACCCGTGATTTATGCCGATTTAAACTCATCAAAAAATAATAACGATCAAATGAAGAACAAAATGTGTGCGTTTGGTTTTTCCTCGGCATATAAACAATTTAATTTGAAAACGACGCCCCTTGATTTAGAACATGCATTACTGCTTTGATTTATAAAACCATGAAGTCATCCGATATGCCAAATATGAAGCTACGCGTGTGACCCGATTCGGTTAGATCAGGAAGAGGAATAGATGAATTATGCGATGACATGAGAAAGAGAGCATGCCATTATGCAACTGAAAAGCGGATGAACGCCTGCTGCTGTGCAAACTCAATGGTAAATGCAGCCTACATGCACACGCCTGTATAACAGCACTGCCCTTAAAAGCATTTTGCGGTCTCCTCAATTGGGGGGATCGATCCATAGTTAGCATAAACCCATGCTCATCACCTGGCTAGTCTCAAACTACGTTTCCACCGTAATCTCAGAAAGTGATCTAACGCCTTTACGAAGTGTCACAAAGCCAGCATGCCCCTATTCACTGCCCGCAGTAGATCCAGTCTCCCGTTATGTAAAATAAAACAAACCCACCCTGGATCGCTATGATCAGACTCTGATGGAGAGGGCACGTGCGCGCGCCGCGCGTGCATTCCACCCATCGCCGCCGCGCGCTCGCTCTCCCTCAGGCAGACCGCATATTAAAAATGGCGGTTTATACAGTACAATGTCCGGACTTTGCACCACCGCCGCTTTTAAAAACGTGGCCCGCGTGTGAATTACAAAGCCAAAATGCAATTTGCTGTCCTTAAGGCTCGCTCAAAATTGACGCCGCGAGCTTCAGGCTCACACACACACCGACGAATTTCATCAACTTACCTCGGCCGCGTCTCAATATAACTTCACCATTTTACAGCAGCAAAGCACAGGGTGTAAATCTCGCGATATTTCGCGATGTCTCATTCGGAGAGTGGCTGAAGTGGCGAGGGCGTCCCCGCGCTGTGTGGCGTCATAGCAAATAGTTAGGTTACCCAATGATTGCTTCCAGATTGAACTAACCTGTCCTTATGCGTGTTCTTCAGATCTCTTGTTAAGTCTGACACGTTCCTGCGTGTGGGACGACAGAGGTCAGATGTGGGGCAAGAGCATAAACTAACTGTCAACTAATAGACTACACATTATTTGTTTATTTGTTCTGCTTCCTTAATGAGTGGTCCTTTATCATTTATTTGTGGTGTCAAATGTGTCAAATGTGTATTATCGTGGACAGACCTTTTTTGATGTGAGCTGGATAAACTGACAAGTGAGACGGCAAAATGAGAGAACAGACCTGGAGTGACCTCTGTGAAGCTGGCACCCAATCACGAAAAGAGACAAAGTCAAATTTATGTCATTCGCTGATGTGCTGATTTGTGCCGCAGAAATGACTGCTTGTGCTGGTTTGGTTTCTGAGATGTTATAACTGCTATATTTCAATGCAAATCTATGGTCTTGAGTGATGTCACAGTGTATTAATAATAATAATAATGTCACATATACAAGTACAGTGAAATTGATTCTTTGCATATCCCAGCATGTTGGTAAGCTGGGGTCAGCTATGATGCAGCGCCCCTGGAGCAGAGAGGGTTAAGGGCCTTGTTCAAGGGCCCAACAGTGGCAGCTTGGCAGAGCTGAGGCTTGAACCCATGACCTTCTGATCAGCAGCCCAGTGCCCTAACCACTGAGCCACCACTGCCC
>JAOUQW010000016.1:3427826-3446226 GCA_028565825.1 Olivaichthys viedmensis
GGCAGCTTGGCGGAGCTGAGGCTTGAACCCATGACCTTCTGATCAGTAGCCCAGTGCCCTAACCACTGAGCCACCACAGCCCCCTTTTCTAATCACAAAATCTAAATCTAAATCTAAATCTAAATCTTCCCCCTTTTAGGCCCTTCTAGGTCCATTAGGTACTGAAAGAATATTCACAATCGGCAGTTGTCCATTTACACTACAAAAGCCAATGTCATTCCTATGAATGATCATTTTTAAATATTGATTTAAAATGACTGCTTAATCTGTATTAGGTTTACTATAAAGCAGAAAGCTTCTTCACCAGATATGATGGAAAGGGTGGTAAAGACAGTATTATACCAAGGAGACCACAAACACAGGTGTATCGTTTTATCAACTGTGAAGTCTGGACTAATCACTGGCAAACTTTAATCAGATTTGATCAATTATTCATGGCCTGAGGGCTAGTGAGAACGTCTCTAAAACGCTCTCATACAGACAGCCCAAGATGAATAATTCAAACATCATTTATACAAAACCAAGAGCCTTTCTGATGCCACATGACTGCATTAGAAATATTTTGCAACAAAGGATGTAAATTAGTTAAAATCAAAAATTATTTATACAGCCACATTGAATGAATAAACAGCAACTGAATCAATTAATCAATTAACTTTTTCTCAGACAATTGGCAGGTTTTCAATCAGTCATAGTGATTGTGGCATGTATTGGGTTGGATAGATCATAACCATATAAAAAACCTTATGTGGGAAGCTGGTAAGCTTTATAGAGATGTTGACACCAAGTACATAAGTGCGTCAACAACACTGGCAGTTACTTTCATACACTGATTAGAATTTTCTCTGACACATTACAGTAATTTACAAGGAGGGGGCACAAGTTAAGAATTGGGGGTGAAGGGATACCTAGACGGAGACAGACACAGAAAGAGTAATTTATGACTTTCACTATCTATCCTAAAATCCCTGACAGCAAGCAACGATAAGTCACCAAAACAATCTGTCAATAATTAAAATAAAAAAATTCCTTTCCTTTCATTCCACCAGAGTACTAGTGAGAAATGATCAAAATGCAGTTTTTTCAGAGATAGGTAGATTACTTAAGTATACACCCACGCCAAAGTAATATTATTTAACAAAAATATTGAAGCTTGGGTATCAGTAGTTATCTTAACAATAAAGTGTAACTTGTGGGCAGCAAATTTAAGTATAACTTCTGGCCAAATTATGAATTACATGTGAAATGAACATGTCATATTGCAATATTATTATGAAACTGAAAATAAGTAAATATGAGTAAAAAATTAATTGTACCAAATGTAACAAACTGTCACGTGCACGCCACCTCGCGCAGCGGGGTGCATGACGACGTGTGACGGTCGCCATAGCAACGTACACCACATGTGTGTCTGTTGTGTTTTCGTTGTGTTTGTCAATTCCCTGTCTTGTCTGTTTAAATGATCCCACCTATTTCCTGTCTGTTTCCCCTCATTAGTGTTTGTATAAGTACCCCCATGTCTCAGTCTTGAGTTGTTGTCCGATGTCTAATGTCATGTTGTTTTATGTGACGTTTGATGTTCTCCGTGCATGTTTAGTAGTTTATATAAATGTTGTTGAAACGGCTTGCGATTGTGTCCATCCTCCCATCTCTAGACCGTGAAACAAACAACAACTATAACACAGACAGGTTTCTCCAAAATCCTTAAGTAAATGTTCCTGAAAAAATATATGTCATAAAATGTAATGTAATTTAAATTTGCTCTGCCTTTCTGCATTTGCTTCTCCATATTCTGTATTGAAATAGCTTGCCCAAGAGGGAAACTATGGCATAGTTTACTGCAAATATGCAAATATTCCTGTTACGTGAATAACATGAATATCTGCAATAGACGGGTGATGCTAAAGTCTCTGCAATTGGTGTGCGGTGGTTAGACCTATAGTACCTGATTACAAGACTGCATTTTCAGTTGAAACAAGAGATGGTGGTTTTAGGGAGTGATATTAATAAGGACTGGATGAAGAGGTAGAGAAAATGGAAGGATTGTTCCTGCAGTCCAGCATTTGCTAATGAGGGCACACAGTATTGATATCTCCATGGGAACACCAGGGGCATCACTAACAAACCACACTCTTGTGTTTTGTAGCATTTCACTTAATGCTCAGATTAACAAATAATCTAACCAGTAATGAATTACAAATCCGAAAATGCAAAAACCAGTGGATAACTGTGAGGAACAGGATATGAAGGATAAAATAAAAGATGGTGATGAAATTAATTTAGGTGAAGGATTTAATTAGTACTACTACACCAGAATTCTGATTCACAACCAAGCAGATGCAGTGAAGACCAGGAACGACAGAGTGGTGAGCAAAGTTATACAAATAACAATAACTGGGTTATCAAAGTGTTTGCAAGCATTTTATGTAGATTTTATACTTTACCAAAACCATCAAGTGTATTATATTGTTTTTTATTGTTAAATTGTGAGCAGAGTGTGAGTGCGTGTCACGCAGAGTGCCTCCTGCAGAGCACACACCCTTGTCATGTTCCTGTCACATCTGAAGTTAGGAAGAAAGATGAGTCCTCTTTAAGGATGACACAGTGTCCTGCTGTGACGGATAGAAAGGTCTGTAACACTACAGAATTCAATCTATGTGCCGTCTAACAGATAGATACCTGTTTCATTGTTTCATAAATGCATGTATTTTTTAGAGATATTTTTAGTTGTAAACTTCATCTTTAATATGTACTTTTAATAAATGCCTTAACCATTTAACTGTAATTCTAATTCATCCCGTAACAAGGACGTTTTATTCAGACATTTTTAAGAAATATTATCTGAGTTTGTAGCCAGGGCCAGGGAACAGGCAGACACGCTTAGCATAGGTAAAGCCTTACTTAAGAAAGCAAGAAGTATATATACCGTATACTATGAACTAAGTAGAAAACTAAGTAGAAACCAAGTAATTAGGCTGGGAAGTGAACCTTACTACTGATTTAATAACAGGAACTGAAACCAAGCCTGAGCTAAACATGCTATCAGAACCATAAGACTTCACAAGTTGAAGAGGGATATAAGGAACTTACATAGCAAAGGTGTAAATGTGGAACCGGTGGAATTAATTATAAGGGGCTGTAAGTAGTTAAGGAGAATCTGAACCAATGACCAAATAGGGAAAGTGGGAAGTCAAAAGGGTCATAACAGGTGTGCAGTATATTTGTCACCATAGGGGTCAACACTTTGGTGGACGTGACATATCCGGTCTTCTCCTCCTTCCTTGATTTCCTAGTTTGTTGCAGCTGGAGTGTGTGCCTCCATTCTGCTACTGTACCATGCTTCTGTGTGTGGGAATGTGCGTGAGTCTCTATGACAGTGTGTACAGCCATGCATTATTCTCCAACAGGCGACCGTGAGTAAATATTGTTGTGCTGTTTTTGTGTGTGTTATGACACTGTTTAGACTGCAAGACTGATTTCCATCTCCTGCGAGAGCTTCCACTTCCTCTGCCTGGAATAGGGAGCGGTAAATAAGTGGTAATGGGAGCGAATGGGAGGGAGCTGGGGAACACTTTCTGTCATCACTTTAGAAGGTTGTGACCCCAGAGCCCAGTGACACTGAGCTGTTAAATAATTCAGCGGGTAACTCGCACTGGGCCTCTGGAGAAGCTGCGGCTGTGATTGCTTGGAGCTGACTGACTGACATTTGCACATGAAAATGGGCTTTGTTTTCCCCCAAACAGCAGGACAGCTTAAGGAAAACAGTACAGGGCCTCTGAGGAGGAGGTGAGGGTGAGGAAAGAGGGGCCAGGCACACGTATAACGGCATACCCACCTTACAACCCCTCCATCCACAACCTGCCAATGAGAATCTCTTCTGGAGAGATGCACCATAGATCAGGAACATGTAGCCTGCTGTACCCGTCCATGGTGTGTAGTTTATCAATTTACTTAATTGCGGTAGTTACATTACAAATAACTAATATTTCTAAAGATTTGACTTAAATATGCAGCAAGCATACATTCTGACAAAACATGTCAACTCTTAAGGCGTATTCACACTCAAGCTAAATACAGGTTTGTGCAAACATAATGTTCCCTGTGTGTATGCTGATGATGTACTGCTCATTTAGGGATGTGAAATCCAACAGATTGTTGGCAATGTATGGTTTCATTATTTATGAAATGATGCAATTTAGACTGTCTTGGTAATGAGACCAAGTCCAATGAGTTAATTCTCTGAGTTCTGAGCCAATAAAGCCAACATTCAGGTGACTCAGGATGAAAGAACGACTCTATAACTGATCTCCTGCCAAATTTCCCAAAATGTTAATTGAACAAACTAGCAGCCAAATTATGAAAACAAGAGGTGTCATAATGGACAATTGCCATTTGGGGGACTACATCACCTCTTTAAGGTTGAGGTTTATTGGTACTGCATCAGATTAGCCTCAATAGAAATATATGGTTGTTATGGAACAACATAGTATTAATTTGCCAAGAAGATGGTTGCTGTCTCTCCTGCCAATAACATACAATTAAACTTAAATGTTCCGCAGTACACCGCAAAAAATTATATATTAGCAAGTGAAAACATCGGCTATAGGCACATTTGTCCAATAATTCTCATTAAGAGATTATTATCAAAAATATCATTGGCAGGCGTCAAACATCTTGCAATGCAAAAAAAATAAAAATTATCAAAAGACTATTCAACCTATTTCAAGACACTTTTACAAAAGTTAAATAAATTTACTTTATCAAGTGAAATTATCTTTTAGACTATTTTCAAGAAGTAAAATGATCTGCCAGTGAATTACAATAATGTCATTTGATATAGTTAAATTAGTAAAAGAAAAAAGTCTACAAATAGGTTGAATAGTATTATTATAAGTTGTTTTGGTTTTTTTCCATTGCAAGATTTTTTTCACCTGCCAAGATTAGCTTTAGCTTTCTTCTCCATGTGAAATTTCCAGGGAAATCTAATGGCATTTGGCAAAAACCTTGCTAGGTATGCAAAAAAAAATAAGGATTTAAATGTAGCTATACTCCCAACCCCTCTGTCACTTGAACCCACCACCCCCCTGAAAAATTTCTACTAATTCGACCACTGTGTATATATCCTCCTCCTCATGTTTATTTCCATGTTAAAACAAACAGCAACTTGATTAAATTAATGTTCTGAAAATGCTGAGTCTTAAGATGTGCAAAATATTGGCATATTTCTTTACAATCTTTCCATGTTCCAGATAAAGTTCATTACCTCTTAACACTGGCACAAATAAATATGCCATTCACATTTGAGTGAAAAGCTTTTGTTTAATCCCTAAACCCTCACAGAAAATGAATGTGGACTTAAAGAGGAGGAGTAGTGGGGCTGCATGCTCTCAGTATGCTTGACCATATCTCTCAGTTTGAGAGGCGGAGAGCAAGGGATAAGTGGACAGCGAGGGGGAGGGAGAGAGAGAAACACGAGCACGGGTGGGGCGCAAGACAGATGACAAATTGTGATTAATAAATGTGGTCCGGGACGGCAGTGTGGAACGATGCTTATTAATAGAGAGAATTAGAGTGGCTGTGCAACTCAATCTGCACACTGTCACTCTGCATCAGGCGCAATAATCAGAGCTTAATGAAACAGCACAGCAGCCCTCAATCCCCCCCCCCCACACACACACACCTCCCACTCTCTCTTCCTGCTGATGACTTCATGATGCACTTTGCTCAGAAGGTCACTGACATACAGGCACAACGTGGGGCCAGCTTTCCACACATTCAAGCCACTCACTGTGGCTTTATTTGTATAGCACTTTTAACAATAGACATTGTCACAAAACAGCTTTACAGAAATCCTGATGTATATCTAGATCTAGATCACTAATGAGCAAGCCAGAGGCAACAGTGGCAAGTAAAAACTACCTGAGACTACATGAAGAAAAAATCTTGAGAGGAACCAGACTCAAAAAGGAACCCATCCTCTTCTGGGTGATACCCGATAGGGGGATTATGAATCATTACAGTATACAGTCATATAGTGAAAAGACAAACAGTACTAATGTGTTGAAAGGATGTTTGGTATGAGCATGTTGTAAATAAGAGTCCTGGGATGAGCACAGGGTAGTCTATGAATACAGCAACAGTTTGTACGAGATCCAAGTCTGCAGTATCCAGGTGAGATTATCCATTTAGGCAGGAAGGTGAGACCTAGGCATAACCTGTTTTGAGGAAGTGCGAATCTTTACAGTATCCATATGAGAATATCCACAACTACTAGAAAAGAGCTATTTAACAAAATGCCTGACAAAACAAGCAGGTTTTCAGCCAAAGATTGAGACTGTCTGAGTCTCCAAAATTAACAGGAAGGCTATTGCATAGCTTGGGGGCTTTATGGGAAAAGGATCTGCCCTCTGCTGTCATTTTCATTATTCTAGGTACTGATAAATGTCACAATCTCCCGGTCATGAACTCCTGCTCTGGCCGCAAATCGCAGTTCCCAGCGCATAGCACTACTTCTTAGTTGTTCTGTGTTCATTCATTCACGTGTCCATGTGCTTTGTTTATGTTCTCTGTTTTGGTCTTGGTCACGCCCCTGTCTCATCATTGATAGTTTCAGCTGTTTCTCGTTTCCCGTTGATTAGTATGTCAATTTATACCCCCTTTGTTTCTGAGTTTCTTTGCGAAGTATTGTCATGTGTTCGTGCCGTCATTACTGAGCCTTTACCCTGAGTTTACTAGTCTCTGTGTTTCTGTTCCTAGTTCCTAGTTCCTAGTTCCCTCTTACCACGTTTCCCTGTTTGTTTGTTCTCCGTGTTTTCCTTTCATGGTATTTGCTTCCTGGTTTTGATCCTTATTTCTAGCTGCCTGTGGCCCAAGTAAAAGCACTTCTGTCTTGTCAGAATAGACTAGGAGGAAGTTACTCAGCATCCAGTGTCTGTCTTTTACACATTCCTCAACTTTATTAAGGTTTCTGTCATCTGCTTTGGTGGAAACATACAGCTGTGTATCATCAACATAGCAGTGGAAGCTAATACCATGTTTACGAATAATTGCACCCAGAGGTAGCATATATAAGGAAAAAAGCAGGGGCCCCAGTACAGAGCTTTTTGGAACACCAAACTTTACCTTTGTATGCACAGAGAAGTCACCATTAACATTTACAAACTGACAGTGGTCAGTCAGGTAAACTCTAAACCAGGACAGAGCTGTTTCCTTAACCACAACAATATTTTCCAGTCTATATAGAAGAACATTGTGATCTATGGTATCAAAAGCTCCACTGAGATCGAGTAATACAAGCAAGGAGACACAACCCTGATCGGAGGCCAATAATAGATAATTTAACATCTTAACCAGCTCTGTCTCGGTATTGTGATGAGACCTAAACCCTGACTGAAAGATTTCATGTATATGATTCCTATGCATATGATTCTTATGACCAGGAATTGTCAGGCAACCTGGTCGCTTGATCCAATGTCATCCACACTTCTCCAGACAATCTATAGCAACCTTGCACCGTACATAACCGCTATGATCAATGCATCTCTATCAAGTTTTCTGGTTCCTTCCATCCTTAAGTCTCGAGTCCCACCTCTGCTTAAGAAGCCCATGCTCGACCTCACTAATGTCGCTAACTACAGACCTTTTTCCCTCCTTCCATTCCTATCCAAAACCCTGGAATGTGCAGTTCTCGCACAGCTGTCTTCATATCTTCAACTAAATGACCTTCTGGATACCAACCAGTCTGGTTACAAGGCCATGCATTTAACAAAAACTGCCCACCTCGCAGTCACTGAAGCTCTACACAAAGCCAGGGAGAACTCTGTCTTTTGTCCTCATCCTCCTTAACCTATCTGTTGCCATTGACACTGTGAATCACCAGATCCTCATTTCCACTCTTGCTGACTTGGGGATTAGGAGCTACACTCTGACCTGGTTCTGACCTGACCACGTAGCTTGGAGAGGATCAGTTTCATCACATGACAGCCTTACTACTGGAGTCCCTCAGGGGTCAGTTCTTGGTCCACTCTTGTCCCTTTATGTCACGATGTGTTTCCGGGGGTGCGCGGATGCAAGCATGAAGCCGCTTTCTACAAACAACATTTATTGATATTTAAACATAAAAAGTTTAACATACAAGACTACAGCACACCGCGACAGGTGTGCTGACACACAAACAATAGGAGACAATACGGGACGGACACAGGCGGGTATTTAAACACTTAGAAATCAAAGCACGAACAAGGAACAGCTGTGCGCGTGACACTTTATACCAAATTACTGGGCTCAGTGATAAGGTCTCATGGTTTCTCTTATCCCTGCTACGCTGATGACACACAACTTTACTTCTCTTTTTCTCCATCCACCTCTCAAGTTTCTTCGAAGATTTCGGACTGCCTCCTGGATGATGAACTGAACTGATATACCTACCGGAGAAGAACTCCCCTCTGTTGGGCTTGTCAATCACCATCAACAGCCTTATAGTCCATTCAGCACACATGGCTTGGTGTGATTTTAGATGACAGGATTAACTTCATTGATCACATCACATCAACCACCAGATCCTGCAGATTTCTTCTTAATAACATAAAAAAAATACAACCTTTTCTGAGTACAAAATCTTCTCAACTTCTAATAAAAGCTCTATTTCTATACTTGACTACTGCAACTCTCTTCCTGCTGGTCTCCCTTCATATCTCCTCTACAGAGCATTCAGAATGCTGCTGTCTGCCTGGTTTACCTGCCAAAGTTTTCTCATGTTTTCTCATTGAGGTAACTCCACTGACATCCACTGGCAGCAAGAATCAAATTCAAAACTCTTGTCTTTGCATTCCAGGCGTCAAAGGGCTCTGCACCACAGTATATACGCACCCTGGTTCAAAACTACACACCTGCATGCCAACTCAGGTCTTCAACTTCAGGGCAGCTGGCATGTCCTTCTCTATAGTCTAAACATGCTAAGAGTGCAAAATCTTGCTGCTTCAGCATCCTGGCTCCTCGGTGGTGGAACGAGCATCCCCCCTCCACTCCGAACAGCACCATTCTCTATTCCTTTCGGTCTAAAGACTTTCCTCTTCCGACAATATCTAGGATGACATCTTATTTTCTCTGAACTTATCTTGCATTGATTGCCTTTTTTTATTACTTCTACACATACAAGAGGTGGACAAAATTATAGAACAATGCATTCAACTTTGAAATCACAAGCACAACTACACAAAAAACTCATATTTGATCGAATACTAATTAGCAGTATGTGCCAGCTACAAACGAGGTCTGACAGTCAACATTATACTATATGATATGCAAGTTTTTAAAACTACATGAGGCACAAAACAAACAGAGCGCCAAACAGGTCAAATAGTTGGTGCAGAGACTCGTGGAGTTGTGTCGGTGTAGGGAGAAGTCAGAGATGTGGTGGGTGCAAATCTTCATCACAAGGAGGGTGAAGGAGATATGGCAATATATAGGGAGTTAATTAGAAGTTCTTTCAAACTTTAGTTATCACATAACTCTATTTTGTGAGTGCAGACCATAGTGGTGTGCGTGTGACTGTAGAAGTGTAAAAGGGAGGGAATTCTAGAACTTGACATGCTAGACTGCTGAGCCACCAACAACTCCAAGTTAAATTAATACCGGCTGCTCATTGGTCTTTCTAGGGTCTTGAATCTGCGTCCGGATATAGCCATGATATGCTTCAAACCAATGTCTGTGAAGTTGAATGGTGTGGTCTGGACAACCCTGACGAGATGTGGCGAATGATGCACCAATCCTGAATGAATGCCCGGGGGTAAAACCGCTTAGGGTTAGAACTTGGTGCAGTTTTCCCGAATAGGAAGGCATTGGAGTAGGAAAGGCACTTTAGGTGCCAAGGCTCTGAATTTGTGAAATTTAAAGAATGAATTCAGGAACTGTGAGAGAGAGTTAGGATGAATGGAGGAGGGGTTAGGATAAATGAAGAAGGGGTAGGGATGAGTGAGGGAGGGATTGGGATAAAAAGGTGAGAGGTGGGATCAACAAGGGGATGGAGTAGAGTGTCAAAAGGGAGAGAAAATGACAGGCAAGGAGAGAACTGAATGCAGAGACATTAGCGGAGCACATTGGCAACATTCTTAGCACACAAGGAGCTCAAATGGATGATGGAAGGTGTAAGCAGTAAAGAACTCACCTCAGCCCTGATCTGTTAAAGTTTCAAAGTTTTTTTATAGGTTTTGTGAATTTTTACAGCATATTATAACTGCACCCCTAACATCTCTAATAAAGGGTAAGCCTAAAACTCTGAAATGGTCAGAAGATAATACCTGACCTGAAGGAATAGTTAATGCCGAAATATAGTCCAAAATATATGCCGTTCTATCACAATGCCATGGAATCCCTTGAGGTTCTGCGCCTTATACTCCTGTAAACCATCCACCACTGAAAGAAATTATGAAAATAGGGGAAAAAGGTGAATTAGGTATAAGGTCTGCATTGGAGGAATGGAGGCACTGGAAAGAGGGAGCACAACATCCCTTTCTAATCTTCACTGGCTATCAGAACCTAGAATATTTAAGGGCCGCAAGTGCTCAAAGCCAACAGACCTGGCTAACATTAAATCTGATGCATTATCTTGAAAAAATACTGATTTCTAAACTCACAAGGTGGATGAAACCAGATTTCTCTGCTCCAGCTCTAGCAGTTGGAGCATTGCCAAAAACAAACTTTACCCAGAGGTTATGGAGAGTTTTGCATTTGGGGAACAAATTAAGGATTTTTTTCCTGCTTTGCAGCATTAATGCCCACCAGCTGTTACTTATTATGTAGTGGAATAGCCTTCTACTTATAACAAAAGTATGTGGATTCCAGATTGGCCACCATGCGTTATTCAAATTAATCTAATGTGACACACTCCCTTGCGCTGCATGTTAATTTCAGCCATAGGCCAATCGCAGTGAGTGATTCAAATTAATCTCTCGCATGAGGTACATAGAGTCAGTGATTTTAAACAGTGGGTTAAAATAGTGAAAGTTTAAAACGCAGGAATGCAGGAAGAGATATAGTTCATCAATGAAGTGTGTGAGAGGGAGAGAATAATGATGGAGGGAGAAAGAGTAAGGCTGTGAGTGAATGAGTGACAGTATGACAGTGGTGTGTCTAGGTGTTGGTGTTATTCTTGAGTCATATGTCAGTGAGAAGAAGTCATTGTGTGTTTCTGTGGCTTTTTTTCTGTCCCGATGTGTAAGTTATCTCACTATAAATGGGCACAAAGTGGTTTGTAATAATCCAGTTTCTCATAGGTGTCACTCATTTGTAGAGAGAGACAGAGGGAGAGAGAGATGCATATATAGAAGGCTCTAACAGTTTCTTCTAAAGCCACTCACAGAGCACTTTGATCAGCCGAGAAACAGCCACAGTTATCTTGCATTACAACAATGTTCTGTTTCCTTCTCTCTTGCAATCTGGCGTGTGTGTTCTTTTTCCAAAGGCACCATGGTTGTCTATAGTGCAATATAATTATTAAAATCTTTTGAGCCACCTAAATATCTAGGCTAAACACTCTCTCTGTACTTCTAGACACACACACACTTACTGTTGACTGTTGTCTATCCATATGCTACTATACTGGAATACATTGTCTATTTTGCATAGCATGCTTACAATGGCATTAAAAATGTAATACTAATGCAAGTAACACTTTCACTTTTAGATGCTGTAAGCATAGTGTTTTAATTATTTTAGTGTGATTAAGCATGCAAAATATGATTAAAATTAAGAATACCACCTCATATAAGCAACACTTATAATAGTTAAACATCTTGTCAGGCCAGATTTACAGACAAAGATTAAGCTTAGTCTTGCCCGAATACTCAAGTCTGTACACAGGATTGATTTTGGGCTTGTTTAGGGGAGGGTGGCAGTGCAGTGCTGTGGCCCTTCAAGACTGGAGTCTGACACCTCTGGCTCTAACCCCTGGGAACGGTTCATAGAAAATTATTTTTACTCAGGGACTGAACTTAACACATTCCTGGAAACCCAGTTCATAGACTGAAGTGGCATAGATTTTAAATGTCTTTAAATTACAAAAGTGATTATATTATTTCAGAAATACACAACTAATTTAAATATGGCCTTTAGTTAAGTAATGACATACAGTTAACTTCAGTTTCAGGTTTTGGTTGGATTTGGCTTGTTATTAGTGTTATGAGCATGAAAGCATTAACATGATTGCTGCTTTGTATGTGCCACATCTTCCTTTATTGTCGCTAGAAATAAAATGTGAGACAGGATGGGAATGTCAGAGTGAAATTGTGGCTGTTGACAAACAGAGAGAAAAGATAGTAAATGTCAGGGTGAAATTAAAGGTATCTTAATATAGTAGTTGCTCCTTCCAGAATTGAAACCTGTATGTGAAAAGTCCTACAGCATGGACCTGCACTGTTTACTTATCATACCATAATGACAATATGATGTAGTTTTTTTGGCATCATGGTTCTTAAGGAGGGATATTTTGCCCTACAGTATTTTGCCCTACATGTATGGATAGGACAAAAATAAAAATTTACTTGATTTGTATTAGTGTAACCTACACTTCTGGAAGATTCTCTTTTATAGTGATGTTTTTCTTTAATTTTGGTTTGTACTTTCTGGATGTCTTTGTGGCAGAGAACAATAAATGAAGACGATCATAGTAAGCTTATTAAAGGAACGATGTGCATATGAAAACTGTTGCGTATGGGTGTGTGGAAATAATCAGTTCTCTATTAGTCAACCCGTTTCGACACAGACCATGTCTATAGCTCCCCCATGCAACCACTCTTGAAGCCACTTTAAATACGCCTTTAGGCAACAAGAATAGGCTGGCGCTATATCGGAAGCCCCTCCTTCCGAATATAAGCCAGGTGACAGCCCTATTCTCCTTACAATTTTGCTCTTCAAGACTCACTTGAAGTCACAGTATGACAGTAATTTGTGACCTAGGTTTCTTTGTCAAGTGCACCAGACTTCCGCCCGTTTCGCTCGTTTTTCTGACCATTCCGGCTTGCTGAAAACAAAATCCCCCTCCTTCTGGACTCCTGCTACATACATCCCGCTGCGTAAGCAGTGGGAGTGGGAGTGTCAACCGTCTCTAGCAAACCTGTAAGCCTGGCTTACTGATTGACACGCTAGGATCTGAATACCGGCAGTTCCACTGTTCTTTCAAACGCTATGGCGCCCCGAATACAGCGGATATCGTCGGTCGTCGGTCGTTTTCTAAACTTTAGTGCTAACTATGCACTGGTTTTGGTTTGCTGCTCACGGTATCCATGCTATGTCGGTTTTGACCGTCATGAGTGGACAGAAAACCCGCCGTAAATATTGTCCCTGCCCTAATGCATACGGACATTACATTGAACGCAAAGATTTGCATCGTGTATACACATCTTGCCTTGGCCTTGAACACGCAATGACGGCTCTCGAAGACCCGTCGGTGTACCTTGACTGCTATCACTTTGATCTTCAAACGCTGCAGAAGCATTGTGATGAGCTCAAGGTTAGCTTTTTGCCCCTAGATCCAAATCTGAGCCTAAATTGTCAGATCTGGTCGTGGGGGGCAGATGATGAAGCAGTCATGGAGGACTGGAATAATCAGCTGGTTTCAGTTTCTCAGCTCACCACTGCATCCGCACCCGGGGAGCAAGAGATAGCCTCCGAAGCCGAGGGCTGCGATTCACATGAGGATGAGGAGTATGTCAGAGAACCTGAATCTCCCTCTCTCTCCTTGCAAAGTATTGCAGGAGAAGCTGGCCAGAAAAAGCAGCACAGTACTGCCAGCCAGGGGGAGGCCAGTCTAGGACTGGTGCAATGCCCCAAAGTGAAACAGTCCCTCGCTGCATATCTGGCCCTGCAGAATAACCTGGGCATGACGCATCCATGCACTCTCCCCCAAAAACAGCCCAGATTCTCGGAACAGCTGCTGGATAAAATTTACAAGGTCCAGGCACAGGCTGTGCTTACCCAAAACTTTGTGTCCCTGCTCCTGGCCTACGTGGCGGAACTGCAGGAAGACATGAGCTCTGTGATCGCAGAGGGCAAGCCCATCGACGGTCTATGGACCGAAATCCACACAGCCATGGAGCCTTATGCCTCATGGTGGTGGCACAGAGACATCTGTGGCTCAATCTGTCCAGAATAATGGAAAAGGACCGCCTTATGTGCCTCGATGCCCCTGTGGCACCGGATGGACTTTTTGGCTCCACAGTTGCAGCTATGCAGACATGCTGTGAGTCCAGGAAAATAGAGAGTGAGGTGTTTAAATGTCTTTTCCCTCACAAACTAGTCACTGGGCCCCGCCCGACACTGTCCCGACCCGTGACTGCTACTCAAGCCCCACCTCAGGCGTCAACATCACAGTCTACGTCGGCCCTCAGGACATTCCAGGGTGCCTGGACTGGACGCTCTCCTGCTCTCGCCAAGACTGAACTTCAACGGTGCCACAAGGTCGAAGCAGTCCTAGTCATTATCCGCCCTGCGGAAATTTTGTCGGACGTGCTCCCAGGAGGCCCCAATGCCAAAGTTCATTATCCCCTCTGCCCATATTTGGCAGGGAGAGTTCAACGGGAAAAAGGCTCGTTCCTTTGTCGCCCCCTTATAAGGCCCCCATCCTCACTAGTGGTGGTTCAAAAACAATAAATAAATAAAAAATAAAAAATAAATAAATTTGTGTTTGGAAAAAAGCAGAACTGAACAGGTCCCCTCAGACCGCTGGTCAGGGTTGACGGACCTGTTGCCCTTCCCCGTAAACCCACAAGAATAATTTCGCTGTCAGACCCCAGCCTTTCGGGAAGTGATGGAATCGGATGTGAGGAGACACAGGGCAAAGATTTTGAGGGTAGAGATTCTCGCTCTGATAGCAAAACAAGCAATCAGACTGATTCCTCAGACGGAGATCCGAGCTGGGTTTTACAGCCAGTACTTCCTGGTTCCCAAAAAGGATGGGGGCTTATGCCTCATTCTGGATCTACTGTAAGAGCTTTGACCGCGTATCTGAGAAAATACAAGCTGACACATCGCCAGCTATTACTGTCAGTGCGACAAGGCGACTGGTTCACGAAAGTGAATCTGACAGATGCATATTTTCATGTGCACATTCATGTTGCGCACAGAAAGTTCTTCTGCTTTGCCTTCGAGGGCAGCACATACAAATTTCAATCACTGCCGTTCGGCCTGGCTACAGCCCCGCAGGTTTTCATCAAAATTGCGGAGGCGGCGATCGACCCTCTGAGAGAGAAGGGGATGAAATTTATGTAGATGGTTACCTCCTCTGTGCAAGCTCAGAACAGCAGGCAAGGGAACACATGACTGCGTTCATGAGTCATCTCGAATCCCTGGGTTTCAGGGTCAACCACGCAAGAGTGTTCTCACTCCCTCTCGCATGGTAGACTTTCTAGGGCTCACTGAATTCAGTTCCATTCAGAGCCAATGTATCGTTACAGAGGAGGATAAGCTTTCAAGCATGCCTTTCTCTGTTCCATTTGGGACACACATTGTGCTTTCGCACGTGTCTGAGACTGCTGGGGCTTATGGTCTCCATAATAGCGATTGTGCCTCTGGGGAGGCTATTTATGAGAGCCATGCAGAGATGGGTTTTCTCCCTGCACTGAACGCAGCATGGGGCATGCACAGGCACAAGAGAGTACTAGTCTCTGTAACTTGTCTCCGCACGTTCTTGAGGCAGGGTGTCAGCATGTGCACTGTGTCGACCCGCAAAGTGCTAATCACAGATGCATCCCTGTTGGGGTGGGGTGCGATTCTTGAGGGGTGTACAGTGAGTGGCCGATAATTGGCCTGGCAGAGTCAGTTCCACATAAATTATCTGGAACTGTTTACGGTGCACCTCGTCTTGTGGCAGTTTCTGCTACACGTACATGGCCATCATGTCTTAGTGAGAACAGACAGCACAGCTGCTGTCACTTATATAAACCGCCAGGGTGGGACACGGTCACTCCGTCTTCACTGCCTGGCCTACACTCTTCTGCTTTGGGAAGGGACCCATCTGCTGTTGGGTCGCTCTCCATTCGGGAGTGGAGATTGCACCCTCGTGTGCTGGAGTCGATTTGGGCACGATTTGGCAGAATGGCCGTGGACCTCATTGCATCCTGGGAGAACACGCAGTGCGACCTGTTCTTTTCAATACTGGATCGGGATGCGCCGTTGGGGGTGGACGCGCTAGCTCACCCCTGGCCGAATGCACTTCTGTACGCATTTTCTCCCATCCACCTCATCCCACACACTTTGCAAAGAGTGAGGGAGGGGAGTCTAATGGTGATCTTGATCATGCTACGGTAGCACAGCAGACTGTGGTTGCCGGAGAATTTCTAACTGCTCGCTGCAGAGCCTCTGCGCCTTCCAGCGCGCAGGGACCTGTTGTTGCAGGCGCGGGGGAAATATTCCACCCGAATCCAGCCATGTGGAATCTATGGGCCTTCCTTGTGAGAAAGACAAGGGCAGTAGGATACATGTTTTTCATTGGACAGAGACAATATATATATTCGTTTTTGTTAGGCTTAAATTATGTGAGTATTCATCATACAAGTCCCTGTGGATTAGTTGTTACTATAGTAATGATAACGTATTAGAATAAGCATATTAATATATACCTGTGATTTGCCTTGCAGCTGGGCACTGTTTGGCAGAGCCCTGCTGTGGTAGCTCAGCGGTTAAGGTTCTGAGTTAGTGATCACAAAGTTGTCACTTTAAATTTCAGGAATCCTGTTGAGCTTACATGTATGCTTGGATTGTATCCTGTCTCAAATGCTTTGGGTAAAAGCATCCACCAAATGAATAAATGCAAATGTTATAGTAAATTAATCAACACCTTCTGACCAATTGGAATTGAGAATTCAACAACGCTGTTGTATAAATTCTATAATTTGTGGTATAAACAGCTTTTTAAATTATTAAATTATTTTTAGACAGACCTCTAAGAGCCATACAAATCAATCCATAAAGCAAAAAAAGAAAAATATTTGTGTTAATGGAAGCATCTAGAATTACTTAAAATAAAAGGCTCATGAATAGTATGAGTGTTAAATAGTTTTTGATAGTCCAGAATGAAAGCTACCATAGCTACCATCTTTGCAAACATCCCTGTTGTAAGAAGTTCCTGGCTTTAAAAGGGTCTAAAAGGACTCCCTGAAGGTATATTTATACTATGCTGTTTCTCTAAGGGCAAAAACAGAACATCCATCCTGTGCCTATTCGCATTGAGTACACATATTCTCTTTCTCTCTCTACTGTCTCTCTCTCTGTCTCTTCGTCTCTTGTAACATGGCGACAATTGCTTGGTTATTACGCAAACAGCACCTTTGTGGCCTTAATCATCCTCAGCAGTATCAACATTACATGAGACCCGTGAGGGCTTAACGTAAGGTGGTTTACCATTTTCCTACCTCCAAATGGGGAATAAAAGAGTCACAATAGCTGGTGAGATTTAGCGCCTGGAGCCAATTTGGTTTCACAGAGGGGTCAGCAAAGGCAATCGTGGAGAGCGAGCAAGACAGACAGAGATTGTTGCTCTTTTGTGCATTTAAATACTGAAAAACACACCTGATAATCAAAGAATGTGGCTATCACCCTCTATTTGTTCCTCTTAAAATGCTGTTCTAATTACAACACCTTATCATAAACCTCAATTAGCACCGCTTACATTCAGGTTGAACTCAACTTGCTTCTATCTACTTTTCCCTGTCTAGCTCTCCCTTTTCTCCTAGATATTTAGAAATCTTTTCATATTTTTGCCTGTTTTGCATTTTGAAGTCACTGTTTTTTTTCTACATATTTGAATACAAACAAAAGATTTTCATCTTTCTCTACCTGGAAGAGCAGCAAAATAAAATGCAAACAGGTGTATTTAAAGGATTTTCTACTAGGGTTTTCCAAGTACAACAAACAGGATTTTTTTCACTGGTTGAAAATATAATACCAGCAATATATATATATATATATATATATAGCAAAATACTCATTTTTTTTCTCAATTGATATGACACATTTCTCTAAACTTAAGTCAATTAACACAAACATCAAAACACACTCTTAATTGTGAAAAACAGGCCAATCCCACTGCAAAATTAAATGATGCTTTCTTCTCATATAACATCTTTATGAAAAAATATTGATCTCAAAACTACCGACCTGTCATATTTTGATTAAATAATGCATTCAGCTATTACAGGTACACTAAAGATGTCACGATGTGTTCCGGGTGCGCGGGTGCGGACACAAATGCGTAGCCGCTCTGAATAAACAACATGTTTAATTTACAAATATCGGGGAACAAACAGACAAAGCACGTCGCGACAGGCGTACTGACACACAAACAACGAAGGACAATACTGGACGGACACAGGCAGGTACTTATACACTTAGTGATTACTAACAAACA